>JAPMOR010070073.1:70952-91382 GCA_026543865.1 Argiope aurantia
TTTAATTATTTTTAGCTGTACTAAAATTTTTTAATGAAAGTTAGGAATTTTTTAGTTGTTCTAGATGAGCTTTCTTTTTGAGAATATTACTCTATAGCTATTGTTTAATAATTTTGAAAAGTTTCTCACATATTTATATATCACATTTTTTTTTATTACCTTGTAATGCAAATTCAGAAATGTTTTATTTATATGTTTGCATCAAACATTGAATTAGCTAAAAGCTTTTCGTAGGGAATAGAAATATTTGTTTTATTAGTATATTGAAAACCAAGTAGATTTCTTTTTGAAACTCATATGTCCTAAATGTTTGCCTTCTTTCAATTTAAAAGAAAAAATCATCATCCCATGTATAATGCTTTAAGGTTTTATTCGATGGACTTCATATCATCCTGCTTCAGTTCGACGTAGTTTCAAAAGTTTATTTGATTTCATGAGAGAGAAAAAAAAGCGAGCATTTTAAGGAAAGTCGCTTTTTCCAATTAAATGATTTAATTTATTTTGATGAAAGATAATTCTAGAAAACTTGGATGCTTTACCTTATCTAATTTAAATATTTGTTCGATTTCCTAAATTTCCAACGTTCTAAAGAATATCCTAAAATCTATCCTCATTCATTGATACCTTCTTTCTATGTGAGAGAAGCTGAAGAAACAGAAGATTTCTGCATATAGAAGGAGAACAGTAATTTCGTTGGTGTTACTTCTTAGAGCCAAAAAACAAACATACTGTAATTTACTTCTCGTCGTCAAACTTTCGAAAGTTTTGTTTGTCGACTATAATAGCCGAATACTTTTAATTCTTTAATAAAGTCAGAAATAAATCCTACCCCGATTTTGTCTTGACGATACTCTCCGTATCCAAATATCTGATTCTGTGATGAAAATATTTACATTTATACCAGATGTGTTTGATTCCAAAGACTGCTTAATAAAATTATGTTGAACCTTCATTTCTTCAGGCGTAGTGTTGCATTTCTTTTTTGTACTATACCACTGGGAATGCTATAAGATATTCCGACAGGACAAGTTCTACATTCATTTTATGTGCAATTTAGGACGATTTAAATTCTTGAGACTTGATTGAGAGCTATTAAGTAATGCATATGATGTTATTTTTTAATATTAAATTAATAGTGTTATTATTATTATGTATATTACATTTTACAAGGCTGCAAAAAATATATTTCGAAAATTGTTTTCCTTTTGAAGATTGATTTTCATGTTAATTTTAATGTTGATTCTAAAAAAAAATGTACCCATTTATTTCTATCATGCAAGGAATTTCTTAGAAAATGCTTGCATATTTGGAAGAAAACATTTAAAATCGCGAAATTCCGACATTTCATTTCAAAATCATTCATTCTTAAATCCTTATAAATTTTATTATATAACAATTCACGTAATTATTTAGTTTATATAGAAAGAAGTAAGTACTTCTAGTAATGTTTTTTGTTCACACAAAACTTCTTTTGCTACTTTCCTCTAGTTGCTTTTGCAGATATAATCTTTTGGAACATCAGCAGGAGCCGGCTATCACTTTCTTTGATATGTTCACAAATTTTCTTTTATATATTTGTAAAATCATTCATTTTGCTCTCCACTATCTGCACCTAATGTTTCAGGAAAATAATCCGGGAGTGAATCTAGAAAATGAACTTTTAAGCTAATACTACACCCTAAAATCTTGTACTTTTTTTATCATCTCTTCTACAATAGATTTGTAGTTGGGGACCTCTTTGTTTCCACGGAAATCAGTAGTAGCTATTTTTAAATTTTTCCAGGATTTTGTTTCATTTGTTTCAATTTTAGTAGCAAAATTTTCATCTTCCATCATTTTTCTGATGTCTGGTCCGACAAACTTCATTTGTTCCTTCATTTTGCTTTGCTTCGAATAACTCGGTAACAGGTCACAAGAATACAGTCCTTCTAGAATGTCACAAGAACAGGTTCCTTTCAGGATAAATCAGGATTCTCATAGTATTATTTCAAATGAACTGAATCCCAACAGGCACAGAAACAGATTCATTTCCGTTAAGCAATAGAACTGCTTTGAGACTTCTTTCTGATGAATCGATAAAATATCGTCATTCGTCAAATTTATATTGGACATTGACTCTTCATCTGTTTGTTTCGACCTCTGACCTGTTTTAAGAAGCGATGGAAATAATTCTTATTATCCGTTCCGAAACCATGAAAATATCGTTCCAGGGACTAACAATTTTTTTTCTTTCACTCTGGAACCTGAAATTTCAGGCCAATCCTTAGGAAGATTTGAGTCCATGATAAAATCTTTAAAGTGTTCGTACACACTAGAAGATTTTTTTTTTTAAATTTTAATTTTAAAAATCCAGTTTTTTAAAGTAGGCCATTAATATATGTTTTAACTCATTTCAGTGAGAAAAACCATATTACCCTAATTATTAAATAATTAAATAATATTTAATGAGCTAATTAGCATATTTTTTAAACATGATATTTTAAATTCTAATTTGTACAGACACACAATTCTAGTTGGATATTATGCCTAATATTAGTCTTCATATTGTCTGTCTCAATCAAGTTATAAAAATATATAGTTCTTTTTACCAATTTTTTCATCAACGGTGAATAGAAAAAGAGAGATTTTTTTTCTGTAATTTTAACTTTTAAATAGCTAATAAAAGTTTATGACTATAAATATAACCTTGATTGAGGTACAAAACATCCATTGTTTCATACAGATCGATAAATATTTTGAATATTGACAACATTTTGGTATCGTTTGAAAGATAAAGGATCAGAGAACATTTTGAAGCAATAAAAAAAAATATTCGATATTTTGAACAATTTTCGAAGATTCAAGTGTGTACGTATTTTGTGAAAAGATTAGCTCATGCGTTATCAACATATTCATCAATTTCATATTCAGATTCAATATCTGAATAAAAACGTTTTCTATATATCTGGAGAAGAAGGAACCTGGTCCATTAGGGACATGGCGCATGTCAGGTGTTAGGATAAGGTATTTGCTTTTTGTTCCTTAAATTGAAATCTTTCAAATTACAAGAAACAAAATAAAAATCATGTTTTTGATTTTTTTGGTGAATGCATTGATGAATCCAAAATGAAAAGATCGTTTTTTGACTTGAATCCATTGTCTTAATTCTTCTACACAATACAACAAACTTTGTGTGGAGCCCAAAGATTTTTTTGATTACTTAATTTCATCCCAAAATAAACATAATGGAGTTTATTTTATAGAAATCCTAAATGCCCATTTGCTTTTCTTTGCATAGTTTTTACAAAGTTAGCAGAAAATATTCGGTGAATTACACATCCTCTGAAAGCCATTGGTCTCGAATGCAACATAAACTAGAAGAAAATATGGTAACCTATAACTCGCAGGTCGGAATATAAACACATTTGAGCAGCACAAAACAAAAAAAGACTGATTGATGAGTAAAGTTCAGTGAAAAAAGTGTGATGAAAGAGTGGAAGGCAGATGCGTGTAAACAGGAGAAGTATCCTCTTTGAACTGGTTCCCTCTGTCTTGAATATTAAGCTTAATTGTAAATTTACCGGTTTAGAGCAATATTCTGCATTCAGATAGTCTTTTTGTATATTTTTAATTGTTTATTCCGCTAACTTGCGATTTTAAGTCAATAAATATGTTTATTAAATGGATATAAATAATACTTTTTTATTCCGAAATATATTAAATGCATTAAAAAAATATATCGCGATTTGTGATAAAACAGTGATCGATTTAATTTTTTCATTATTTTCCTGTAATCAGCATTAAAAATTATTTAAAAAACACCAATTACATTATAGACAATTTTTTCATCGCAAACCTATGTAATTATCAAATTTATTACAATACAATTCCATTAATTTTAAGGCAAATAATGTGCCAGATAAAAAGTGTTGGGAAAAGTAAAAATTCATATAATAAACACTTAGAGATTTCTGATCGAAAAGGTTAAACGCATATCCTAGAAGTTACATGAAAATGTAGATATGATAAGAGTTTAAAATGGGAAAGCTCTTTTATTTTTCTATGCTTTACAGTTGAACAATATGTATCGACATCTATTTACATAATAATTGCTGAAAACTCCTAATCATTTACCTTTACTAAATCTTGACAACAGGGACTTATGGATGGGATTTCGAAACCAAACAATATTTTGCAGGAATCTGCGGCGGCAATGCAAATTTGCACCAGGTTAACATGTGCGTCTTAACTGATTCCTTTAATTGTTGTATGCACATACAGTTTCAAATACATAATGGGAAAATCAATATAGAAATCATCTGTTGCTTGCTTTGTTTTCTTAATTCTGTATTTGCTAAATTACCTGAAAGTTTGAATATTGATATTTGAAACACCGGATATCCAAAAATAATGCATAGATGAATTAATATTTAATAATTTAAGGATAACTCATCAGTAGTTCCTAATAATTTTGCTCCACAATCATAATTTTTTTTATGAATCTTGATTTTTTTAGTCCACAGTCTTTTAAGGACGTCTTTATCTTTTCTGAGTCAATATTTTTGGGAAGACCAAGAAGAATCCCTTTGGAATTCAAGAGTTTCTAGTAATGAGTGAAAATTATTAATATGCTGAATAATGCACAACATAATTTCAAATAATTCAGTAAAATTATTTTGAAATATTATACATATTTTTAAGTATTTCTTGTGAAGCTGTAAACTTTCTCTGATAACATTCAACGTTTACAACTTTACCTAAAATAGATATTAACAATAGAGTAAAAAAGGTAATCAAATATTACGTAAATTTAAATGAAATATTAGTTTACCATGCGTTGGATTATATACCTAAAATAAATTTTGAAGACGGAAGCACTGTTGATGGTTTTAAATAATATACTGAAAATAATAACGCTGAAAAGAAAGAAAGATTCTTTTGTAAGGTACAATAACAAAGAAATTGCAAAATTTTAGTTTTATTTATCTTTACAAATAACATTCATACTAACGAAATTATACAATACAGAACTTTATATGATCTGAAATTTACTAAATACATGCAACAAAGTTGTCACTTATGTACTGTTTTTATCTATTTATCTCAAAATATTCTGAAGAAAAAATAAAGATCGAGTTCCATTCCATTTTTTTCTTTCATTTTACTCACTTTAGCTAAAATAAAACAATAAAATTGTTTTCATGGCAATCCTACTTAAAAATAATTGCGACGCTCTAGTTCAGCTTAAAAACATGAAGCTTATAAATCTTCTGGGAAATGAAAACTGTATAAATAAGAAAAATACTCGTAATTGCGTAATTTAGTCGTTTGAGTAGTATGAAAAATTCTCTCCATATATATGGATGCAATATCACGAAAGTAAACATATAAGAAGTCAATTAATAGCTTAAAGTTTAACTAAAAATTGTAAAATAAGAATAATTTTTCTCCTGAAAGATTTTTTTAAAACTAAATTCAACGAAAACCCCAGAGAATCTACTTAATGTACAAATCACCTATATTGACATCAATATTCAGACATTTTGTAATAGCACAATTAGTCATTACTATTTATATTTCATTGGAACATGTGAAAAATACATGCACACTTTAGATGAACTGACATATTATCTGTTTAATTAAATATTATTCATCAATTGAACAACTGTCATAGTAACATTATTTGAATATGCTTTATGAATTAGCCTTTTAGATACCACAGTTGGAAATTTGCATTAAAAATTGTAATTTTTAAACTCAAGCTAATTCAGCTTAACTCGCTCTTCTTGGAATTTTTATTTCGGTATCAATAAAAACAAGCATTCAATTAAGAACCAATTACATTTCAGTAAAATAACCACAGAAACTTTTTCGATCACTGAATATCTCCTTCCATATTTTTTCAAACCCAGGAGCTCATTTTTAAGCATTTCATGCGAAACACGAAGTTGAAATTAATCATTTTATATGACAGAAAATATACTATATGAAAAACGTGCATGCGTGACTTTCTATTTAATCATTTATTTAAAAGAAGCTCCAATACATTTTTGTAGTAATTCTTGAGATTTCATGTAATTTTCAAGTATTTTTTTGTTCATTTCTAAATAATAAGCAGCTTAAAATACATACATTGTATTTTAAAAAAAAGATTATCGTTTCATTCCTTCACAAAAACACTGCAGGATCGTTTCAAACTTGCTTGTAATTTTCACATATTCCTCATATCACTTCGTAAATAATAAAAAACTAAAAATTTATCTGTAGTATTCAAAAGTGATTATATTTTATTTTTCATTAGCGGAATCAAGACAGTATAGTTTTCCAACTTGTATTACAAATGGCTGCCTTTAACATGTGGGAATAGTTTCAATGTCCGTCCTATGTATGGACGGTGAAGGATTTCCATGCTACAGAAAGAAGAGCATTCAAATAGGAGTAACATTAACATGAGAATAATTAAATAATCTATAACAAAAATCTCTGAAGTGGTGGGTTTTTCAAAATATTTCTGGAAGAAATTACAGAGCCTATTGTTATATATATATAATTCTAAGGATTTAAATAAAATATGAAAATCATTAAAATTATTTTGACTTAATATTTTTAAAGAAAACCAGCTTCATAATTTACTCCTTATCGTGGTTTATCAAAAGGTTTAGTACTTTATATATGAGGCTTATCTAAATATTATATGCTGCGATTGTATTTTATTTTTATCACCCAATTCAAAAATGTTTAATAATTATATCCATGTTTTTCACGAGCTAAATGAAAACTTTTTCAATTGAGTATCTTTGAAACAAGCTGAATAAGAATACAGGAGATTGAAATAAGTGTCTTCGTTAATTTTAAAGTTTTTGAATTATCTAGAAATGACAAATGAAATAAATTAAATCCACATACACCGCTTCATATTATCATGATATTTTTCTTTATTTTTGAAGAATTTTAAACTTTTATTGCAATGCATTATTAAAAATATGGATTTTGGGAAAATATCAGGTACTCTGAATAACTGGTAATAATTTCGTATAACATATTCAGTTACCGCTAAGTTTCCTTTTTAATTAAAATAGATAATTATTTAGCTTGCTAAGCAGAAGAAACGCATTAAATAAAGGATAATGAGAAAAATTAAAGAAAGGGCACGTAATTAACATTTCACCTTTCGTATCGGAAATTGGAATTAACGATGAGATGATTAAGAACTTTTCTCTTGGCTCCAATTTTTCTTACGATGGAAAAAAATATGTAAGTACTTCACAAAGATATTTCTTGAAGAAAAATTGTTAAAAAAATTACACTAATGAGAATTTTTTTAATAATTCGATGTGGTTTCAAAATTTGAAAATATTAATTAAATGAAATAAAAACCTATCGTTTCTAATTTCATGAGAAAAGCAATAGCAAGAGGTTTTGTCTCATTTCTTATAGAAAATCCTTCTTAACATAGAAAATCGTCAGATAAATTTTTGTTTGATTCTGTAATAGCAGAATAAAATACATTATTCCTTTATTAGGCTAGATACTAGATAAACAGAACAATAGAATACATTGATATATTTCTTTATTTCCGTTATTTTTGGACGATGATTCGTATTCATATTCAAATACAGTAGTTTGCCAATGGAAACATATCTCCCTAGATTTTGTCATATTTTATGCATGAATCTGAAGCCATCCTTTAAAAGATATCAAAAACGACGATATAATCATGGGTTTCTATTTCAAACCAAATGAAATGATCTTCTTTTCAATTGTATTATTTTCGAATTCAAACTCATGTTGCCATTTTAATAAAAATGTAAATGGTGTCTCTCCGTTGACAACGTCTGTATTTAATATATTGTTCCGAATGCGTAACACTGCTTTCTGACAATGCTCGTCTCATCATTCAAAAGTGAGATTTACCCATATTCTTAATATATACCATGTCAGCAACCCTATACTAGAATTATGGCAATATTTCTATTAGGAGCCGCTGTTACGGACGTCTTCTAGAAAATTTCATACCCCTTTGGAAGCAATAATACGAGAAGGAGTCACGAGTGTTCTGCGTTTATGAATCAGAAGTGTGTTTTGCTACATCTGCTCCATGTTTTTTTTCTTCATGGAGTAAAGTGTCGTTATGCATTATCGTGCTTGTTGGGATTCTTTCACCATACAGCCATCGGACGATTTCCATAGCAATATTATTCCACAAGCAGCTGTTATAAGATGGTATATTGTGTCCTAATATGTGAATGAGTTAAACAAAACAGCACATTTAAATAAATGTTACATTATTTAGATAAAGCCGCTATATCAAGATACGAAGTAAACATCCAGCTCTTAATAACTTTTCAATATTTTATAAATATGATTCAAACAGCATTTATACGAATTGGGAGATATCTCATAATCTAAAAAGGGATGATTCACAATCTTTCTTGTAAACTAATATCTTAATAGTAATTATATTCAAGAATAAATTCATTGCTTTAAGAACTATTTGCTGGAATAGAATTTTCATACTAGATATTCTTCACGTTTATCAAGAGTAAAATTAGTTTATATAATCTTATGATTTTTGATTTTTCGCATTAAAACTTCTAACAGGATGAACGAAAACAATTGAACATATTTGTACTTTGAAATTGCGAATATATGTTTTGTAATGCTTCTTTTCATTCCAGTTCCATTTTTCAATATCTTGTAAGGAATTTTAAATTAGAATGATATATTAGCATATGTATCTTATTTTGCGTTTTGTATAATGAAATAGATAATTCTAAATTTTATAAAAAACATTTTTTTTAAAAAAATTCAATGAAAATTTCGAATAATCCATTTTAGTGATATGCCTGAGATAGTAAAAAAAATAATTTGATTTGATTATCCTTAAATAACTGAAACTGTCATATTTAGTTTGATTTGATTTGATTAATTAAACTTTTAAAACTTTAAATTTTAGTTTGATTTTAATTTAATTACTTTTTAAAACTTAATGAGACATAACTTTTTTTGTATATTGATCTGCTATTTACAACAGATATTTTTCAATTTATATATGCTTTTAAAACAAAAAGGTAAGAAAGACAAACTATAGCAAGCCGTACAAAACAAAACAAAATAACAATTTTTTATTTAATAAATTAATGCATTAGATGCATTAGGAGCGGTTTTATTCTATAACTGAAAAATAAGTTGATAGAGTAAATTTTTTAAGATTTGCCGAAGATACATAAATTTTTATGACACTGATAGCGATGCATAATTGCTTTTACAATAAGAACAAATTTTATTTTATATTTAAATAACACTGAATAACTGATATTTAAAAATATATAAGTAGCTAGCTGAGCATGTGTATTCCATTAGCAAATACACATACGTAATTATATTTCAAGTAATCATTTGTTTTTTAACTTGCATTTTATTTTTGCATTTTATTATTCTTTTAATTTATGTATTTCAGGGCAAAATTATAATTATCAACTTAGATATAAATTTTAAATTCTCGAAATCTTCATGATATAAGTATACTATATATGAAATCTTTATTTATAATTCATGTGTAAAAACTTCATAATGTAAGTTATTAGTGTTTAATATATATATTCTGTAGTATTTCAAAATTCTTGTAAGCTCTTTAACTTCTAATCTCAGACGACTTTTCCACTTATCCTACTGAAGCAACTCCTTACAGTCTTTATTAACTAGCTACATCAACTTTTGCGCATTGTTCTCTAATAAATTCTTAGACACATACTAACTAGCTTTGAAGATCAAAAACTTCTCTTAATTGAGTTTTCACTTCAATGTAAAAGACGCGAAAATTTTAACAGCAGAGTGTTAGAATAATATTCTGTAGAAAATATGTTTCTTTCTTAGTTGGTTCTTGAATATGAAGACAATTATTTAGCTCGTATTTTCTATAATGGAAGGTGGTGAAAATTATTTATTTTTAAAACTATTAAAATTGAGTGAATGATTTTTATAATGTATCTGATGCATTTTTTAAAACTATGATCAATATTAATGCATTTTTGTAGATAGATAAAAGACCAAATGTTGGAAAGAAAAGCATAATTGTAAAAAAATAATACCATTGCCAGAGTTATTCTTTGTCAAAGCTTTTGTTGTTGTTTATGGAGTCACTCTACGTTTACATTTCTGAAACTTTGATTGAAAAAATGTATACACACAGTTTCGCATTTCCCATTGCAATTCGTTCCCTTTATTTAAAATAACATATTGTTGTTTAAAAAGAAATGAATAATACTCAACCAGGACTTCTAGGAAAAAAAATTCGGCCATGTGATCCAGATTTTCAAATAAATAAATAACTGTAAAATGCAATGATTTGAAGAATACGAAATGTCGGAAGAGGAGTCTGACATTAGCTATGCAGAAACGAATATAAGGGACCACGAAAAAAATTAGCAAGAAAGTGAAGAAAATTCGAAAGTAAATTAAGGAGAAGAGGAAGACGACATGGTTGATATTGAAATTTTTTTCTATGGGTAAGGGAAAAGTAGTTTCAAGTGGTCTAAGAAGCCGTCAGTGAGTTCACATTACCGGACGCTTCAGTAAAATATTGTTTTAAAGCTGCTCAGAATTCATCCTCATTTTCAACGGCTATATCTGACTGAAAATGAAGCCTGGACCTACATTTTCTCGACCAACATTTTGCTTATCATTGTAAAATATACAAATCTTAAATTTAGTGCAATTAGGCAAAAACATAGAGATCAAGGGAAATCAGATTTGCGTGATTTGAATATAGTGGAATTACGCGGATTTATGGGTCTACTCTCTTAAAGTGATGCTTTTAAATTTGAATAATGCAAAAAAGAACAAAGATATATTCTTAAAATAATATTTTAAAATATTCTATTCTTTATTTTTCTTTGTTAAATTCCAAAAGTTATTAACATTAGTGTCATTCCGTAATATCTAAATGAAGTAAATACTCATTAAAAGTTTGATTAGATTTTTTGTAACATCTTTCCAACATTTAATATTACAACATTTAACATTTTTAATATTAATATTTTTAATATTTTTGGTAATTACATGATATCCAGAATGTGTTGTGTTTCCAAACTAAATTCCAACAAAGCTGTTTACAAAAGACAAAAAAAAAAAAAAAAAAAAAATAGAATAGCAATGAAGACTTTTTGACTCCATGTCTCTGGCCGCTTGTGGAAATTCATGTCTCATATTATGGATTAAATATGTGAAGAATGGGAAAAATGTTAATAACGATTCTATGCACTATCAGCAAAATCTTCTAAGTGTGATATTTACGAATATTATTATGATATAGTGACAGTACGAAGACATTTAGAAATTCAATTTCTTTATCTCAATGAACGAAACTTCTTCATCAAGACAAATGTACAGGTAATGTTTTGAAAAGTGACTTGCATTCCTCTAAAAACATGAAGATTAATGCTCTTAATGCGTATATACCTTTTCAACATATTACTGCCATATGTCTCCTGACTTTCATAAATGGATTATTTTGTCTTTGGTCTGTTGAAATGAGCTCTTTCCAAGTGGAAATCCAACACTATTAATGACCTTTAGAAAGTGTGCGCCCGGAAATTTTATGAAACGCCAACTTACCATGGGCATAACGATGCATGCTTATAGTCCAGAAAAAAAGTTATCACATCGAATATTTTTTTTAAATATTCTTTACACTTAAAAAATTAACTAAACAATCCCAAATCGCTCCAAGAATGTGTAAATATTCTTTGCATTGGTGCAAATAAGGAATTAAATTCACCTTTATTCTGCTGAGAACACCAATATTTTAGGTTCTAAATGAATTTTTTTAATGCAGATATCCCACTGGGGGGGGGGTCACCTCAGAAATGAGAAAAAGAAGATTCCATTATGGTGGTTGGTTCTCACCACTCTGGTGGGTACAGAGAAAGGTGGATGTTGACTACCTCCCATCGATGACGGGACGTATTTCCGACAGGAAGAGTTGTACCGAGGCCAATGATGATCTTTAGGATTCAATCACATCTCCCGCCAGTACTGCTGGCACAGTGATCCGAACATTCAATTTTATCAGTGTACCTAAGGCGTGTCGGAGTAGTCAATTTGTGGTAGTTTTATACAGACCAAACTTCTTGGTCCAAAAGTCCCAAATTTGATTTGTCTCTTGAAGGCTGCGCATTGAGAGTACGGAAAGCAAGAGATAAATCTTATTTCATTTTTTTATTGCGTTCTCAACTTTTTATCGTTTATATGCTTCTGAGACTCTCTCCTAATTAATTCTTCAGTTTTCTATTACCTTTGACAACGAACTTGAATTCTCACTTTTTAACGAAAATCATGTTTTTATATACCAAAGTTATGTAATTTAATAATAATTGTTTTCTTGAAGAAGCATAATAAATGCTTGTCACAGCAGAATTAATGACAAATATAAAACAAATCATTTCGATAAGAATACTGAATTATGCAACTTGTATGAATGGTAATATTTTCAAAGGAAAGTAAATCACTCTGAAACTAATACAAATTTCGAAGTGGAATGCATTTTATTTTTGAAATAATCATGAAATGTACCTCACAAAATGAATGTGTTGATAAAAATTTCCTTATTTTGAACTTTTCAATGGCCGACTCTGGTAAGATCTGTCAATCAATGGAAGTCGTTGATTTGCATACATTAATGAAATTAAAAGCTTTATAGTCGGTTGAGTGCAGAAGATTGCAATTTTTCTTCAAGCTTCTTTTCTGCAATTCTTCTTTCAAATGATAGTGTTGTAAGACTATTTTACAAAATATGGCAAAAAGGACCTGGGGAAGAGTATAAAAATAAAGATTGTGCACACTTATTGTATGAAAGTACACAAAAATTATTTATCTTTACTTAAATCAAAGCATTTCTAACTGAAAAATACGATTATCTTTAATTACTTAGAAAGTGGCTATTGAGCCATAATTAGACTGAACATCTTATGCTCTTCAAATGATACAGATAATGAAAAAATGAAAAAAATAGATTCGTGTTTAGAAGCCTCCCCCCACCACCACTAAAAAAAAAAGCTCTGAATTTTTGTTATACTCAATATTTGAGTTTTAACTCTGTTAACAGTTTAATAATAACTTTATTGTTGAAATCAAACATCACTTTTAATCACACGGTTAAGTTCTTTTCTTCTGTTTATATACTGAATTATTAAAAGGTATTTGAAATACAGGGCAAAAGTTGGCAAGTTCAGTTATTCTTGGTTAGAATAACTGAACCAATTAAATTCACGTTATTGGCATGTAAAAAGTAAATCGGCACAGTTAATTAACGGAGTCCTTTTGAGAAACTCGATTTTCGAGAACTCGCTAAGGCTGACTTTCCTTAAAGCTGTGCGACCATTCCTGGATTTGGTGAGCTTTGGGCTTCTCCATATAACTGTTAGTATGAAGATTTCATTAGATCTTCTTTCAAGAATTCTATATATTACGTAAGTAGAATTGTTGACCTTGCTTCAAGATTGAGACAGACAAATAATGATGATCAAAATAAAAATAATATTAAAAGGATCATCCGCATAAATAGTTTTTTGTTAATTATTCGCAACTCTATTTTTCTAGTAGCTAAAACTGTAGCTGGGAAACTGATTATTTATAAAACTTATTTTTTTTTATCTACAATTAAAATAAAATTTGTCGCGCATCATAAAATGTATTTGACAGTTCAAATTCTTTGATTTGCTTACTAACATGTGTTTATTTGACAAATACATTGACATGTTTTACAAATTTAGCAAATATTGTAAAATAATTTATTATTTATTTGTAATTAAAGTACAGAAATAGAAACAAAGAATATAGTAGAAAAACTCAACCTTAATATCCTTATTAAATAATCGTATTTTTACACTATTAGCATAGATGACTTCCATTAAATCAAAAACTTTGCCCTGTGCTGGAACATTTGGTCTCATTCTCCTGTTTCTGTCTCCGACAAAGAAAAATATTCAAATGTCAAGAATTATAATTTAAGACATGTATCTTATTACATCAAGTTACATTTTAAATAAATACGTCCAAAGGTTAGTTTGTATTCTAGAAGTGACATGCGTAATATTTTGGGAAAAGCTAATAAGAAATCTCTAGAATTTTTCGTTTGTGACTTCAACTAAACCTGTATTGATGAAGACAATTACCTTTTGAAAGTATGTTATTGAGAAGCATGTGATAAAATAAGCATTTATCTTTATTTTTTTTTGCTTATTTTTTTTACTTTAATTTAAAGTTATGTTTACCTCCAATCTTTAATTTTAAATGTCTAAAAATTAAAAAAAATACTAAACGAATGAAACTTTGAAAAATAAAGTGAATTTAATAAAACTGATATTGCTTCTAAAATAAGTGTATAAAACAGTCAAAAAATAATTTATATTCAAAAAAATATCCAAAAAATTATGGATTTTCAACGTGAATTACAAAATGTATTTTCATGTTAAGACAATATTTCATGATAGACAAATATTAGAGCATTTTTAATAAATAATTGTAAACCAATTTGGTAGCTTATTAAGATCAGGATCTACAAGCTAAATATACGTGTATATAAAATTTGGTAGAAACTGCAGTTTTTAGAATATTTTTAAAAACATTTTTCTAAATTTTGATGTTATGTTCCTAAACGTCACTACTTGCCAAAGGGCAAAGAAGACAAAGGAGACAATAGCTAGTATGAGAAACGTAGCTAGAATTCAAATTTACTAAAGCACAACCTCACAATTTTCGCTATTTCGAAATTTTTCCTTGGGATCAAATGCCTGAAACTGGTTTTGCACTATAAGATAAAATCTGATCATGCATTGCATAAGGAACTCCAAGAGCATGCTATATAGTAGCGGTCATTAGTCATTTTCTACTCGTAAAAACTGAGAAGGTCATAACATGGGAAGGATAATACTTTAACACCCTGATCACGCTCAGACAACTGGAAACCGAAGAGAAGAATTTCGATACATCTCATACCATACGGAATAAGTTGTATATGTAAAGACTCAACTCCTCTTATATCGCAGCTTTAGTGAGGAAGCGGATAAAATCGCTCTCTTCAAAGATGCTTTATTTTCATTTTTGTTCAAAAGTTCGACATTGAGTTATGGTCTTGTATTTATTATGGGCGTTAAGATCATATTTCTCCTTCTAGACTTGAAGATCCACTACCAGATTTTCTCTTGCCGGATGATTTAAAAAATGGGTCTGGCTGAGAAAATGACAGTTTTTGTATATAATAAATCACTGATGTTAAAATAAAGGGTTTTTTAGTCGTTTGAAAACTTTGAATTTGTATTTTGTTATGAAGACTGAATACATATTAAAGATGTTATGCTATACCTAGAAAACAGATATAATATATTTTACATTTTTATATTCTCAAATCTATTGTGTAAATCTGAGATTCTAAATTCCCTGACGGGAATGTTTTATTTGTAACAATAAAAATATGATAGATAAATCCTACTGATTTTATAACTTTATTTGAATTTGCTAGAATATTCTATTGAGAAATATTTTATTTGTAACATTGAAAATTGAATTGTTAAGTTTTTACAGCTTTATATAAAGAAAATGGATATTTAATTCTGATCATTTCACTTGTGCCTTCATTGGCAGGTGTGAACAGCGTCCTCAGATGAGCTTCTGATTATCTATTGAGCTTAAAATATAGCATTTGTTATTCAGATTTACTGTTGAATATTCATTATGCGTAACATTTTGAAAAAAATCGATAGTTTTGCGATGCTCATTAGAACGCACAGTTACATGGTTAGGGGGAAAAAAACTAAATTATCATTTATCACAGGGAAAAAATTGTAACTTCAGGATATAGATAAAATTTTATTGTTTTCAAAAAAAATCTTCAGTTATGTTTAATAAGGCGCGTTTATGCAAAATGCAGGAGCAGTTGTAAAGGAATTTAATTTACCTCATATTTTTCGAAATATGTCATGCAGATTTACTATTATATAAAACGGCGCCAACATTTTAACGCAGTTTGTACTTAAATGAATTAATTTGATATGCTTGTTACAAGATATATTTCCAAGTCCTTCTTCTTCTTCTTCTCGTTTCTTATATTTTATTCATAGTTTCTACAGAGAAAATAACATAAAACATTAAGAGCGATACATAAAACTGGAAAAAAATCGTTTCTTTAATATTATTTGGCACAAAATTTTATTAAAACGACTGGGCATTTTAAAAGAAAAATTTACTGACTTAGTTCATTTACTCATTCATCAGACTAATGCTTGTTAGAGAACATTAAGACATTACAAAAGTGGAGTCAGAATATAATAATAATCTAATGAATTCAAATTGTTCATATACACTTACTTACTTTAAATAGTGGCGGCGTGTCTGCTCAGAAATAAATGGTGTGCAAAATGTATTTTTCAAATGAACACAATTGAAACACATTAAAAAAATGATTTACTGTTAGGTATCCAAAATTCATAGCTGTAATTATCCGAATTTTATATTTGGAAGTTACCGAAGTGTGTATTTTTAATGAGTTATCTATATCAAAAGAAAACGGGCATGAATCCAAATCTTGTTTCCATCGAGACAATATGAAAGGGAAAGCAGGAATCGTCTATTGAAAAAAAAAAGACAAGGAAAACTTATCGAGATTGCTAGGATAAATCTAAAGAAAATAAGAAGGAAAAAGAAAAGAGAAATAAAATAAAGAATATGCATTGACCGATTGCCAAACAGGAGTTGTTGAAAATATCTCTCAGGACAGCCAAGTTCAAAAGAAGAAAGAGTTGCTTTTTTAATTCCGGCATAATTCTCAGCAACCTATGTTATCTGATTTTGGTACTTTCCTAAGTTATTCAACCGACATCATCTTTTCGGTGGCTTTCTTACTAGTAAATTCTTTTTCTGTCTCTTTATGTTTTTACCACTTTTTTTCCATTTTCTTTTATCATTGAAATTTCATAGAGGGTTAACCTCTTTGGCTTGGATGATGAGACGCTAAGCAGATAAGATTAAAAACGAATTAAGTAAGTCTTTTTGATGCAGCTCTGCACTCTTGATAGATGAGTTGTTCCTGGCTTTAATATGGCTGTCTTTAAGACATCCCAATGAGATCCTATGAATTTAAATCAGGAAGAACTCACTAAGGTGTCACTTTCCTGATAGTGATAAGATTATTATATTTCATTAGAAAAACTGTGTAATTGATCCTTTTAATACTGAAATCACTGGATGGCAGTATTCAAAGAAATCCAACAATTTCCTGCAGTCAGAAATCCTGGGATTCTCAGATTGGAAATGTAAAAATGTAAGGATAAAAACGAAATAACAGATATGATTGACCAATAAAATGGAACTTCATCGACAATTTTTCAAGTGATGATAACTGAATGATATACAATCAGATAAACTTGAATGTTGTAATTTTTTACATTAAATATTTAAATTTTAAATTTTCTATTCTACAATTGACTTCCATATTTAAATTTATGTTAATCCATTTTAAATTTAGTAATTAGCTTTAATCTCTACAAATTTTGCGAATAGAAAAATGAAAATATGTTTATGTATAGATGATGTAGAAAGAAAATTTTACAATTTGACACTTTTAAGTTAGCGGGTCAAGTAAAACTTGAATTTAAAAACAATATCATCATTCTAACCAAATTAATTTCATATAATCTAGAGCCTTATTTAAACTTTGTAATTGAATGTACATGACTGGACATAATAATTAAGAAAGTAAGCATTTATTTCATTGTTTTGGGACAGCCCGTATACTTCAGGTAAATTATTCAATTTTTACCTGGAATTTATTCAGATAAACATAAATATTTATGCATATACTCCCTAATAAAACATGCATGCATATACTCCCTAATAAAACATGCATGCATATACTCCCTAAAGTGCTTATCTACTCTAAAGAGAAAAAGCACATGTGTTATCTGGTGACTGTTGATTCAGAATTGAAAATATAATTTAATTTAATTTTAATAATTTCAATATTTTTATAAGAATATCAAAAAATGCATCGTACGAGAATTTTAAAAATGCTAAGAAAGGTGTGTATTTCTCTAATATAAATAATACCATTACATGTATGGAATGAAATCGTTTGCTGGCGAAAAACGACATTTCTTTAAATACAAACACTTTCTTTCGAATGATTTATACAAAACAGTGAAAGATAATATTAAACATATTGTTGAACCATAAAAGAGATAATTAATTGAATGTCAAGATAAAAACATTATCCTCAGCTTTGCCGATCTTTTTACAGATTGCCCACAATCAGGATTCCTGAGCATTAAAATGCATATTTTTTTGGAATAAAGATTATATTCTTCACTGTATTTAACCTTAAATTCCAGATTTCATCGAAATAAAATTTTACATTTCTTTGTTTTTCTGTCCTTTTATCTGACATGAAATCATATTCCTATACAATATCCATTCAAGAAATATTTCACACAAATGGATTTCATTCATAATAACGCTAAATAAGAGGGATCTCTTGATGTCAAAATATATATTATTAGATATGATTCTACTAGGCTTTGTGATTCAAAAGAGGAGCCTTTCAAAGAAGCAATTTATGAGCAAAAATCGTTTAAATTTGGTAAATTGCCTAAACATCGATCTACTTATTCTTCATGATCCATTTTTCTTAACTATCATTTTGCATTTCTGTTATTTTTATCTATTGTGAATATTGTTTTTTGCGCCGTTATATATGATTCTATTTTTGTTTTTCAAGTTTTTTACTAAAAACACCGTGAATTTTCCAATATAACACAATAATGTTATCAAATACTAGTGTGTGTATTCAGTGGAAAGGCAATCATTCTTTAGACAATCATAAACAAAAATGTTCTTAGACAATTTGATTCTGTAACTATGTCATTAATTTAAGGGAAGAAGGAGGAAGGAAATCTTTTATCATATCCTTAACTTACATGACTTTGGAAACAGCATTATTAATAATAAGTAGAGTCATATAATTATTATTGAACATTATACATGGAACTCTCATATATCTGCAGTCATTTAATTACTACGCAGTAGGAATTGATCTGAAAAGGATTCGAATATCAGTAGCTTATAATTAAGATGAAATATTTACTTGAATCATTAGCTTCAAGATAAACACCGACCTTAAAAGTTGGAATCTCAACTAATATTGATATGTCTATTTTCATTTTAGATAGCAGGCTCATATATTAGTTTAAAAGCAAATATACTTTTCATAAAATGGATTCTACTATAGAGTCGCTAGGAGATTTAATTTAAACTATTTGAAATTTCCAAAGTAAAATAATATTGTTTAGTTTAGTTGCCTTCTGATCAAGCGAAATATTCAAACTGTTCACATCACATTCTTAAGAAGTCTTCCCTGTGTGTCCTAAACGACTTAAGACAAACTTAGCTGAGTGAACGATGAGAACTTTTCGTGTAGGAAGAGTTTGTACTGATTCATCCCTAGTTTATAAGTGAAAAATCCTAGTTTATAAGTAGAAGGTCTTTAGGGGAGTTGTAAGGAACTTGTTAGCAGAAGATGATATTTCAGTCTTAACTGTGACTGCGTCCGATTTCGGGATAATATTAATATTAAATGGAAAATAAATTATTTCTAATATTAATCATAACCTTTGAAACTTGATAGAATTTTAGAGATGTGAACAATTTCAACTTTCTTGATAATACATTAATTTCTATTTTAAGGCCTTTACTGACGAACGTTCTTCTATTAAACAGTGAAAACTCATTTTTTGATTCCCAGTTGTAGAAATAAATGCAGCAGAATAAATAGCAGTACAGAAGAAATAAATAGCAGTAAAAGAAATAATAGCAGTAAAGAAGAAATAAATAGCAGTAAAAAAAAGGGAAAAACGAAATGATTAAATGAAGCAACTTTTATTAATATTGCCTCTGAAAATTGAAAAATACTATTTTCTTTTTGATAGGAATCTTTTTGTAAGAAATGTGCTGAAGGCGATATTATATATTCAAATATTTATTTGATATTTCTAAGTTCAAAGGGATTAGAGATAAACGAATGTTAATCACTGTTAATTTTAAATATAAAAATGTTATTTATTTCAGTATGGCATGAATTAAATATTTTTGCCGTTTTTGAAAAAACAAGTGCTGTTTTGAACAGTTTTATAAATTTGTAAAAATAGTTTTTAGAAGCTCAAATTTCCCCCGATTCTTTTACACACTCTTATAATATTAAAGTTATAGAAGTACTTGTATGTTCTCGAATGCCTTAGTATTGATTACACGTTTTAAATATATTCAGACCTTATTTATCATTTCATTTAATTAAAACAGTTTTTATTCTGTATTTCTAATGTCATCTGTTACTGAATTTGAGAAACATTTTATTTCTAGCGCCTATAATGTTTATAACAACAAATTAGGAATTAAGAGTTGAAT
>JAPMOR010070080.1:0-22038 GCA_026543865.1 Argiope aurantia
ATCGCAATTTTCAGGTGTTCCATTCTCCTGTTAGAACAATTGTTCAATCTCATACATCATTTCAGTACCTGACATAGCACATTCTTGGTGTTAGACTAAATTAGCATCATCAGTCATAATATTCCCAGAAAAAAAATACCAATTAATCAACCGACAGATTAATTACTCTAAGACGATAATTAGATTACAACTAATAACTTTACTTTATGCCCCATTATTAAATAAGGATTATCACATCCAGATTATCTAATATTTATTATGATTAAATTATCATTTTTGATAAAATGTTATTTTAAAGCAAAGAATAATTTCAAAAAATGAAAATAATTGATTGGAAACACGAAAGTTCAAACGATTCAACATTTGTATTAATTAATCTGAATTCTAAAACTGATGTTTTTATTTTATAATAATTAAATAAATATATGTCTACATTTTTTTGGCAGCTTGCAATTTTAAAACCTTCTTTAGAATATTCGTTGATTAATGCAGTCCATTAATTTATTTTTGGAAATAAATTTATTCATGCAATAGATTTTGTTTGCTTTTTTTTTTGTGGCATTTTAATGAATCGTCTGCTTTTAAGTCTAATCAAATATTTTTTTTCCTTTTTTGTTTTTTGTAACATACGATTAGTTTTATAGATTTCATTTAATTAATGGTAATATTCTTGAGTTCATTGATTAGGATTTTCAATTATATTTTTTATTATCCAATTTTGATAACTGGATTGATGAAATCAATACGGAAAGTTTTTAGTAAATTACACTTTTTATTTAAAAAAAAATGTTCTTTGCTTATTTGACGTTTATAATTTCCTTCCGAAATTTCTTGACGATAAAATTATTGGGGTATAGTTTTAATCAAAGCTTTAATATTATTTAAGAATTTTTATTTTTATTTGTTTTTAATATAAATTTTGCTTCTTTCTGATGATTTTTGTTTTCATTCATTTTAATACGTTGCATTGCATATTATGTTTAATCGTGTGTCTTTAATTTTAGAAATGTTTTTAAAGTATAGAATTCGAAATGCGGCTATTAATTATTCTATTTTTTTTTTCGAAGCATGCACTAATGGATTACTCCTCTGTCCTTTTAAAAAAAGTTTGATTAAATTTAATTATTATAGTGAGTGTTATTCGGTGTTATTTTTTTAATATTGACTCAGAACAAAATTTGTTTTTTTTAATGACTAAACATTTGTTTTATAAAAAAAATGATAATCTCTTTCACAAGTAAACTGAATTAATATTTATTAGTTGTTGTTGATAATATAATGTTGCCTTATATCTTGAAACTTTTAATGCTTACCTTCAGTAAAAAAAGTTTTTTCTGGTCTATAAAATATAATCTATTAAAACTCCTTCATTATTTTGTTTAGGATTAATATTTATGAAGATTTTTGTGTTGTGTAAATGCTTATAAAACACCTGTATAGAAAATGAAAGTCAGTAGTTCCAATAGTATAATAATTGCAATATTTTAATAAAATATGAATAACTTTTTATTCGCATGACTGACATATTTTGTTGTATTATTTTAGAATCTTGCATACATAATTTATTATTAGTATTTTATGATGAAATCTTTCGTCGTGAACGGCGAATTTACGGACTGAAATTATTTTTACAAAACGTCTTTGCAAAATCATTTACGTTATTATTTTTTTGAAGTTCGGAGTTGGAATTTTAATGATATCAAACTGCAAAACATGTTACTTTAAACTCATAGTTAATTTAATTTATATTAAAGTGCATAAAATTTTTTAATTTTGTAAATTATTAAAAAATTAGCAACACATAAAATATGATCCATATTTTGCAAAGGAATCAATTTATTCAAAATGAGGGGAGGGGGGGATATTCCCGTGTCAAAAATTATTGTAACTTAGATAAAAATTTCAGTTAATGATAATATGAATGTTGAATTTCAGAAATTCAATTAATAATAATAATAATTAATTAAAAAATAAAATAAAATGAGATCTTTTATAAACGGAACGAATATTTATGATACAAATAATGTGAAGTTTTAAGAAATTAGAAATTTCAAATGTACTTTGCTAATTCGAACATTTTTAAATGGAATGTATGAGTATTTCGAATATCTTCCTCTTGTTTTATTAATTTCCTATTAACTTATTGTTAAAAAAAGATAAATAATTCGAATTTATTTTGGTTGTTTCTAATTATTGATTATCAGAATAAACAAATTCTGAGCTAAAAATTATATAATATATATTATTTTTAATTTAAAAAAAATTAAATTCTGTTGAATATTATCTCTTCAATAATTGTACATAAAATTTTTAAAATGTCTTTATTAATTCAATGATTTTACTGTTATGTAATCTTTTCAGTCAAAAAATAATAAAAAAGTATCTTATTTAAAATTATCTTATTTAATAAAATGCGTATTAGAAAATTTTATTTGTAAATTTTGCTTATTTTGTAGTTTTATTACTGTACAAAGTTCTGTTTATTGTTTGTTATTGAAACCATTTTCTAAATTATCAAAGTTTTTAATTATAATTATTGTTAGTTTTACATCGCCTTTTTATTTATTAAATATATACTAGTTATTTATGTTTAATATTTTTGACAGCATAAATAAATATTATATATTTTTTTATAATATAATATATTTTTTATATTGTCAAATATTGAATACAATTTTTTTACTTATATTTTAATTTAAAAGTTACGCATTTGCTTTAATCCTTTTTATACTAGTTTTTTTTTAATGTGTTCTAATCGAAATTTACTTTGGTCCCTTTCATTTTGAACTGGCTAAATTCCTTTGTACTAGATCTAATAAATTATTTTGAAACAAGTGCCAACCAAGCGATATTTTTAAGCAGTTACAAGAAAACAAAATCTTTTATTTTTTTATTAGGTTATTTATATATTCTTTTTCGCTGAATAAAGGATTTTGTTTTGCCACTGAGACGTGTATTACAAGACATATTCGCCACGCACTGTCAGACTCAATTCTGTTGCAATTTAATTTTCTTTTCTTGTCGGTTCTTGCCTCATATAATAAAAATCCGTCGCATGTGATTTATTTCAAACTTTTAAGAACACTAACAGACCAAGTAGATACTACACTCTTGCTCCCCTTTTTAAAAAAATGCTGAATTGGCGCACTATTATTGGCAGCATATTCGCTTTTCGGGATATTTTCCCTCATCCTCACTGCTTTTCTTTGGCCCTTGAAGATGAGTGACATGTCTAAGCAACGGATTCATTTGCTTTTGGAACCCAGTTTCTGGTCCTGAAGAATTTAAAATTCTGCTTTGACAAGTTTAAATTCTTTGAAAGGGATATTCTATACTTGGATATCTCTTTTCATTCCTTTTCGTCGCTGCTATGCTTCGCTGAAATATATTGCCAGTTTTCCTTGTTTTTACACGTTTTGAATATTTTCTGTAATTTTACGAGTTTTGACATTCTACATGAGACACATCATAAATATCTCCCATTTTTGCTTTTTTTAAATCCTGTTCATTATCGCTGTCTTACGCTTGATAAGATTTCAGATTTCACGAAACTTTGTAATTTTCTGAGTAACATGCATTAACTTTACCTTATTTATTTAATTATGTTATATTGCAGTTATGTCATAAAGTATTTTTCTAAAAGTTGTGATCTAATGCTTTTTTTTTATTGTTTAGTGTAGATAATCTTGTAAATTTTATTAAATGGTGGTTTTGTCATATTATTCCGAATGGAATCTGTTGAAGGTCGAATCTTTGGTTTTCCATCATGTTAAGATTCAATTCACAGGCCCGTTCTAATGTCAAATTGCCTGACAGCACGTTCCGTTCTTCTAAAATAACTTCTTTCCATGTTCTCTTTCTTTTGTGACATCTCCCTCTGTTGAAAATTTTTCTAAAAAGCAGCGATTCTCAAGTTCTGAAGAAATGCAGGGATGAAATCACTAGAAAAAGTAGCAAAAAGAGATTTCTATTTGGCATTTTTATTTTTGTGTGATGTTCTCGCGTCAAATTATTTATACAAATATCAAATTCAGGTATTTCCACAACTAGCTCATCTCCCCCTCTCGCTCCCTTGTGTAATTTCCTTCGAGTGAGGGATTTCTTAAAACGCCTTCGATTCGCAAGCTCCAAAAAGTGCATCGACAAAGGTACTAAAGGTGGTTTTAAAAGGAAGCTTATAATTAGTGCCTGCACTTTGTTATAAACGATGGCAAAGTTATCTAAATGCATCAAGTTATACTGGAACTTAAGAAGGAGCGCTAAAGTAAATATGCTCTAATTGTATTTATTCTTCAGCAAAGAAATAAATTCCGAAATTTTTTTGATAGTTATTCTACAGAAACTTATTTCCCTGTTCTTCCTCTTGTGATTTTTCCTACTGGTGAAAATTATTTGAAAAAGCTACGATTGTCAAATTCTGAAGAAGGAATGCTGTCACTGATAAAACAGGTTTAGTTTTGGCAGTTTTGTCTTTATGTGTTCTCGCGTCAAATTGTTTATGAAATATCATATTAAGGTATTTACTCAACCAGCTCAGCCCACCCCCTCGCCCTTTTGTGTAATTTCCAGTGAGTGAGAAATTTTCTAAAAGGCATCGATTCTCAAGTTCGGAAAAAGTGCACTGATGGTAACTTATTTCCTTGTTCCTCCTCTTAGACATTTCCCTCCGGTAAAAATTATTTTAAAAAAACAGTGATTTTCAGGTTTTGAAGAAGAACAGGGTTGAAGTCAATTTAAAAGGTAGACTTATATTTGGTATTTTTATATTTGTGTAGTCTTTCTCCGTCAAATTATTTATGAAAATAACACATTCAAGTATTTTCACAACCAGCTCCCTCCCCCCTCCCCTTCTTGCCCCATTGTGTGATTTCCTTCGAGTAAGGAATTTTCTAAAGGCCATTGATTCGCAAGTTCCGAAAAAGTACAGTGACGGAGGTACTGAAAGTGGATTTAAAAAAGAAGCTCATAATTCGCATTTGCATTTTGTTATAAACGATGACAAAATTGTCCAAATACATTGTTACATTGTAATGTTACTTAGGATGGAATGCCGAAGTAAATATATTCTATTTGTATTTATTCTGTTATAAAGAAATAAATTCCGTAATTATTAATAGCAGTAATACATAATTATTTATCTTCAAAAAATTGTGGTGGAATTTTTTAAAAAATATTTAAAGGACAGTTATAATGATAATTATAATTCTTAGAACTGTTTAATCTGCTTTTTTAGTATGCGTTATATAGAGAGAATTAATTAACCGCGCTAATCTAGGGATGCAAACAACTGCTCGAAATTAATGCAATCTATTTTAAATTGAAACTTATGAGTACTTACTTGTGGTAAGTCCTCAGTTTTAAGTTACCTCATCAATCACTTATTACCCTCTTTTGAAAATCTCTTGGCACTGAGGTTCGTGGCCTCCCCACCCTAATATGAAATCGAAGACACATCCACTCGTAATAAATGGGAAGCACTTAACAGTGGCGTCCCATCCTATTAAAATTCGATAAGGTGATTAACTTTCCCAATTGGTTTTTAGGCAGTTAAATGGAGCCCCCAGAAAGCAGGGGCGTCCTTCTAATAAATGCTGCTATAAATGGTTTTACCTTTAATTATCGTTCCAAATGACTCGTTATTGATCATTTGTAGGTGCATATTATCTTTTACACATGTGACTATTAGTTATGTCACTGGAATGGCTCTTTTGCAGCCATTTTTTTTATTTGGAAAACTTTTCGTAGCGCGGAACTTAATGTAGGGAGAGAAGTTGGATGGATCCCAGTGGTTGTTTGGTTTTTGAAATTAATCAGCAGTCAGAATGATGGAAGGGAAATGTTTATTTTTGTGGAAGACTATGTTTTGAATTTTGTGAAAACAAAAATATCAAAGCAGAAGAATCTTTTAATAAATATTTGGGAATCTAACGAAATTTATTTTGGGTTTACAGTCGAGATTCTATTTGAAAACATCTCATTGTTCATTAAAAAGAATTTCGTTAAGTAGAAATTTGTGAATTAACCCTAGCATGCATGACTTCTTATTTTTTTTACAAAAAATGTATATGTTTTAAATAGCTGTGTATAATTTTGGAAAATTATCAAAAAAAAAATTGTAATTATTTTTCATTATTTTTTTAATTAAAATGACTATATTACGAATTAGATAAGTGGCTATATTATTAGTTTATCTGATACACTAAATGGCTATATTATGAATTAGACAATATCCTAATGATACAAATCACAATATAACAATTCTGTAGGGAAAAAAATAAGCCATTTTTTACCTATACATTTTTTTTTTTACAATGCAAACAATATTTTGATAGAAATTTAATGGTAGAACTATTCATAAAATAACCATCTTTGTCTTTTTCCAAATTCCCATTTTAAATCTAATTCTAGTACCACTATTGCCATATATAGATCTTTTCTACTTAATAATCATATGAAGCGTATAAATGAAAATAAAGATGTGTGCCAAGTGGCTACACGATCCACTGTAGGGTTAAGTTATAATAACGAGAAAATATCCGAAATAACGAGATTGAAACCGATTTGTATACTTTATTTAATTTCAAATGGATTCTAATCTGTAAAAAAAAAAAATCTTAAATGTTGTCTTTTACAGGTTTATTGAAAAAAAAAAATTCATATAAAATATGTTCTTTATCGTTCCTTGTAGTGTCCTAATCATATTCCGTGATACTTTTCAATATATTATATTTCATTGAATATTCAGCAATTTCAAAATCTTCATCAAACTTAGAAAAAATTAGACAAGTGCATGCAGTCTGCAACAGATTCCATGATTTTCAGATGTTAATATTTTTCAAACAGCCTGTGTGCTTGATTTTGCTTAAATTTCGGCAAATCAACACTTAAGCAAGCACTGAATGGTGGCGACCCAATCCTATTAAAATTCGATAAGATGTTTAAATTCCCCGGTTGCTTTTACACAGCTAAATGAAAAACTCAAGAAAGTAAGGATATTCTTATAATAAATGCTGATACACAACCATGAAAAACAAATTTATTCCGAAAGATTTTATTACATAGAAATTGTCTTTCACAATATGAAGAATAAATAAAATGTAAGCGCCTTTCTGTATGGAGGCTGTATTAAAAATTTTGTTAAATAGAAAACTTATGTCCACGGAAGCTCTATCGTTTTAAAATTCTTCTATATTTAAAAAAATAGTGTATGTTTGTAGTTTTATATAAAAGGTCCCCAGAAGGATGAGATGCGGCAAAACTCAAATGATTATGGTTCAATCTATTCGTCAAAGCGTAAGAGTTGATGAAAATGAAGTTAGACTAATGTAATATATTAAAAATTTATTTTCCTTGAATTAAATTTGTGTTTCTAACAAGAGAAGCACATTTATGTTTCTGAAGCGGAACATTTCGGGGTTGAAGCAATTCTATAGAAGAACGCTCTGAATGAGAAATAAAAACAGGTCTTGCAGTCGTTAACAAAAGAGGTTTGTTGAAAACTCCATTTAATTGAAATCCACCAGTCCCTAATGACCTTTCATATCGCCAACAGATGTCATATGACATCCTCTGTCTTAGAAAGCAAGATGGCATTCATTGGCGATATATGGTGCCATGTAGTGGATTTCAATCAAATGAAGTTTTAATGTGCAACTTTTTATATCATGAGTAATGATATTAGCAGTAGAACTGGTGAGTTCATTAGTAGTTCGCATATTAATTTTATTTCCGGCGGGAAATATTTAATATAATACATATATTCAAAACACAGAAAAAAAAAAAAAAAAAAAAAAAAAAAAAAAAAACGCTCTGGTTTTGTTGTTAAATAAAGACTTACGAAGGTTTTAATAGATTATTCTGGTTTTTCTCCATTTGATTCATATCCTGCCATTTAACATCGTCAAATACTCGGCTCTAAAATACGGTAGCTGTTTTTGCACATTTTTTTTTTTACTGGATCTTCCTTAATGGAAAACATTTTCAGCTCATTTCTCGAATTAAGATAAGCACTTCTGTTGAAATTTGCTCATGAATATGTTCTTTGTTTACTGTTCATAGTAAAGAATATACTTCAAAAAATACAAGATCTTGGATTTTGTTATAATCTTTTTCTTGACGTTACAATCTTCATTCATTGTTAGAATAAAGGAGCTAAGACGACAGTTTTAGCTAGAAGTTAGAGTCTTTCACGGTTTTTCTTCATAACAACAGCGCCAGGGGGAAAGACCTGAAGCGGCCTTTCGCTGTCTTTTGTAAATTTTGCTGATTGTGCATCATAGAAAATGTCTTTTCATGGTAAGTATAACATATTAAGGAACATAAATTACCCTTGATTGTATAAGCACTCGAGCTCGAATTTTTGTTTAATTTGAAGAATATGATGAACCATGTAAAAAGAGAAAATGCGTTGGCATAGAAATTATGCAGGAGATATTTAGATGATCATATGTGTGAGCTTTAACTGACTACAAAATTTCAACAGAGGATTGATGTAACTTTTAGACTATTATAATAGGCATAACATTCAGGTGTGGGAGGATTTTGTATGTCTTTCCGAGTGGAATTTGTTTTACTTTGTGAAAGATTTATATATGTTTAATCCTTCTCGAACATAGAATTGCAAAACATGAGTTTGCACTTACACTTTATCTGAAATACTTCAATTTAATGTGTCCATTGCTAGAATTTTAGGCTGTATTATCATGTTGAACATTAATACAAATAAATCCTGCAAGTCTCAGATACTCTTGACTTCCGATGATTTTCAGGTATGGAAGAAGGTTACATCAAAGTATTAATAGGGAAGAGACAATTGAAAATTAGATGATCTTGTAACACTAGACGAAAGCATCGGCAGTGATATTAGGAATAGGTTAATAGTGCCTGTAACTTTGGAAAAAGTTTAAATAATTGTGTTCAACTCAATTTTGTCTAATTTTGCAATAAAGATAGATTCAAATGAAGAGAGAAGATACTTTATGAAAGACATTTAGTGATTAAATGAGAATAAGGAATACAAAAAAAAATAGCTAATAACTTCTTTTAATTTGTTTTTATTTGATTGATTGTAATTAAAAATAATCTTATTACAACATCAATGAGAATTTCTTTAATTACATTTCGAGTGTACCTATACATTATGATACGATAATGTACAATTAAAGTATCATAATTAATATCGTACATTATATACGATTAGCTCCGTAATTGCAATAAAAAGACTATACTAAGCAAGCACATTTGATCGTTAAGTCCAAAAAAATTGTTAGAATCAACAATTTTGATTTCAAGATCATATATCAAACTTTATTCGATATGGCCTACCAGGGGGCACCTCAGAATTTGGGATAAGAAGCTTCCGGTATGATGATTGATTCTTGCCATTCTAGTAGATAATGATATGATGTTGAGTTGGCTAACGTCACCCCCATCGATGACATGTCGTGCCTGCTGCTGGAGGAATTGTACCGTGACAGGTGATATTCCTAGAACTCAACCATAGACCCTACTGTGCTGTTGGCTACTTTGATTTTGGATATGAACTTATGGTGTACGATATCAAGGTCATAGAAGTGATATACATGTTCGTGGTACATCAATTCAATGACACAAATCAATTCAGATCTATTTATTCACAAAAATCAATTCAGATCTATAACTCTGTTCATTTAGGGGAAAATTGGAAAAGCAAAATAGAACTCAAAAGACCTCATTTTAAAGTATTTTGCCTAAAATTTGATATTAACATATAATTTATGCGTAAATGTTATATACTTGATTTCAAATACTCTTTTTTTTATTTGCTATGTTGACATATAAACGAAATGAAATGGCTTTTCGAACCCATGAGGGCCAAAGTAAAGCTTCCTCGAAATCTAGATTTCGAATTTTGTAATAATTAAAATACTTTCTTTTAGTATCTTTGTATAGTATCTTATTCACTTCAGAAAACAAAAACTGTGCTTTTTTAGATAAAAAATGCAATTAGTGAATATTTTTTTTAGTGAGTCATTGAATTATTAAAAATTATTTTAGTAGACTATAAATTACGCTCATACGTACGGTTAAAAATAATAATAATAAAAAATCAGATATACAGATTACATTGTCAAATATTATGGATTAACATTAAAATTGACTACAGCAAATATTGAAAATAAATAAATTTAGTTAAAGGAAATTTGAACTTTTGTTCCAAAACATTATACTATGTTTAGGTTTAATTTATTTATATTTATTTAATTTTAAAAATTTACCTTTATTATAAAGCCACGTTAACGTACTCACAAAATGAATGAATTTAATATCGTCACTATTCGGTGTGAGTATAAATTCAGTAAATGAAACAATACAAAGTTTTAGTTAAAGATTTTATATATTAATTTTTAAGTTGTAACAGGTAGTGGTCTCCCAAAAACTTTCTCATTTATTCTCTAATAAACCTAATATGTCAGATAACGCCTTAGATGTTAATGGCTTACAAAAGCTATGGAATATTAACTTTTTGCATGTGTTTAGCGTTTTTACGGAATCTGTCTTGTCATCGCAATAACGTATTTGCCTATTTTTATACAGCAAATTTATTTCACAACTTCAAATTCACGAATTTTGTTAAAGATGCATTCACAGGCATCAACAGCCTTTATTGCCAAAGCAATATCGTATTTGCCTATTGACGTAAAGGAAATTTATTTCACAACAACAAATCCACGAATTTTGTTTTCTTTTTTCCTACTCCTGCTTTTCAAATGACAATCTTCCTTAATTTTTTTAATTTCGATGTTTCTCTCCCCCCCCCATCCTTTAGTATTTGAATTTCAGGAATTAAAGCATAATATTACCCTGTCTTAAAATGAATAATAAAAACCTTCTCTTTCTAATTTCTGCAAAATAGTATAGAAATTATCAAATTCAGAGACCTATGCAAAATCATTATCAAACTTCTTTCCAAAATAATATAATTGTATATGGCTGTCAGTCAAACTCATCACCCCATTACCGGCAAAGTGTGAAATCCGGCATTCAATAGAATGTCTAGGCATTGTATAAAATGCCTAAAACAATGAATGAAACGATTCATAATTGACACATTTTCTTGTCATTCTATAGAATGTCAAGTGAGGAGCCTGCAAAGTATGCAATACATCTCCAATTCGTTTTGAATATCACGTGGTAAGGCACATGATTTTAATGCGCGCTTTAGGCTAAGATTTTGCCTGATTTCACGGTTTGTTCAGGAGTGTCAAAATACGCAATTTTACGTAAATTTTTTTCAACAAAACATTTTTTTTTTTTTGTTACTGTGTTGCATGAAAATGGGGAAGCAAGCTGTATTGTTGGAGAAGTTATGGTCTTTTGAGGTGAAACAGTTCGACAATGAACTGTCCAAAATTCGAGCTAATTCTGCAAAAAAATAGTTTTTTTCTTTACCGAAATTATTTATCAGAAGTTGATAAATAATGTACAAAAAGCCAAAATGACTATTAAGAAGGGACTAATGGTTGCTTAATCGCTATGATTTGATGATTGTTGAAAACATAAGTAAACTCATTTATCCTGTTAAAAAGACGTTAGTACTTACTATATACAGTATTACTTATACTTCATGAAATTCATCTGGCGATTGGACACGGAGAACGTGATATAATGCTGAAAGAACATTGGAAGAAAGAACTGAATAAATTTTTTAATGGGATTCTCATTTTTTGAGAATAACAAATGTATTTTTGAGGAATGTGCAATGACAATTTATATAATTACCTTATCAGGAACTTGATTCATACTGTGCCTAAATAGCATTTGTCATTCGATAGAATGTCTAGCTATTAGATACAGTGCCAAACGAAAGTATATAATAAGTCTCATATTTCATACTCTACCTAAAAAGCGGCCAGCATTATTTGCAATGCCTAGGCGTTTTACAGAATACCAGTGTTTCATATTTTACCGATAACAACACTATTACAAGTTCATGAAATTTATTTTTCGTCTCCTATACCCGCTTTTAACTCCAAAATCTTTTAATTTCAGTATTTTTATTTTTATCCTCCTTCAATACTTGAATTTCGAGAATCGAGATACTTCATGTTTACCGGATTTAAAATGAATAATAACAGCCTTCTACTTCTAATTTCTGCGAATTCTTAGCGACATTTTCCCCTCTCTCTCCTCTCATTCTTCGAGCTCTTAATTTCCCCGGAAAAATGTCTCACGAAGAAAGCGAAAAATAATGAGTTCACGAAACGGAATCTCCGAGTGCTGAAATGACTGGGCGAGTCGCATCTGAGTTTCCGGTCCGTGAATTTTGAAGTGAAATCTTGAGCAACTTAATGCATATTCAACGTTGTTCCCGGCATTGTTGGGGAAAAGTCTTTCAGATAACACGTCTTTGGGTAAAGGTTACCCTCCCCCCTCGTAAAGTTTATCGCTTTTGTTTGTTTCTTGTTTTTTGTGGGGTTTTATTTTTCCATTTTTATTTCGTTCAGTGAGAGTGATTAATGACTTTGTGACCGTACATTTTAAAAAAGGACTTTTGTCATTTTTCAAATCTAAATTTTATGAAGAAAGCCTTGATTAATTATTACTTGTTGCTTTGCTAATTGTTAATGAATAAGATTGAAATGGTTAACTGTATATGAGCTGGTTACCTATTATACGAGTATATGACGCTTAAGCGCCAAGTATTATTTTAAGCAACATCCCTATCTGGTCTTCTAAAGTATAAGATTGAAGCTCTAAAGCTTGTTAAATAATGGGGTGCATACTGAAAATATTTTTAAATAATTTACAATATTTCTTTGGTAGTAGAATGATGTTGAAAAAAGAAAATATATTATTGTTTATCACTTTGCGAAGATTTCTCTTTATTTTTTGTTTGTCTTGATTATCTTATTTATCTTGTTTTGATTATCTTATTTATCTTGTTTTGATTATCTTATTTATCTTGTTTTGATTATCTTTTTTAATCTTATTTTTTTGATAATAATTATCTTAATTTATTTATAATTTTTATTGCTACTTGCAAGATAAAGTATTTAAACCTGCATTTATCAGCATTCACAATTATTTAACTCTCAGTTTAAACTAGTTTTGTTGTTTGACAGTATATTATATCGTTAGAATTGAACATATTTAAATCAAAATATATTTAAAGCATTTTTCCCGGGAATATGGGAAAAAATTTGAAATCAGTTTTAGCAAAAATCAGCCATTTAAGCATCAGTAGTATTTAATTTCATACCAGAAGATTTTGGCATGAAACTGGTTCTAGTTTTCGAAATATTTTGTGCTGATAAAATAAAATTTCAATTCATTTTGTAGCTCCTAATTTTAGAAGAAAATTGTGAATTTAAAAAATAAATTCACAAAACGGAATTTCCGAGAACTCAAATGAATGTGCAAACGCCTTTGAGTTTCCGGTCGATGAGTTCGAAGTGAATCTAAAGCAACTTATGGCATGTTGAGCGCCTGAGCAACTTAATGCATATTGAACGTCACTCTGGTTTATGAAAGAAGAATTTTCAAAAAATATATCACTGGGTAAAGATTTTGGTCCTAAAAATTATATCGCGTTGCTTTTCTTTTTATTTTGGTTTCCTCTCCCCCCAACCCCTCGCTTTCCCTTTTGCTGGGGTTGTCATCATGATTAATGAGTTTTGTGATCTTTCCTTTAAAGGGAAGGACGTTATGTCATTTCACGAATCAAAATTGTATGAATAAGGACTAGATTAATTATTAATTATTGTAGGAACCACTGTTTTTAGTAAAAAATTGGAATGATTAATAGTTACTGAGTTATTTTATGAGTACATGAAGTTATATGTACCAGTATTGTCCTTCTTTGACACTTTTTCATGTTATTAGAAAAATAGTGACCGGCAATAATTAGTGCAAGTAATTCGCTTGAATTCCCTTGCACTAATTACCTCATTACCTGATAGAACAAATAAAAATTTGTTGCAAACAGTGTTAAAAGCGGAGTAATGCTTATTATGGTTTTGGAATGAATTTTTGTATTTCATGTTCTAGCTTCTTTTAAATTTTTGACTGTCGGTAATATAAGAATTTCAAATCCTCTTGAATTTTATATCACTTTTGGCATTTTTCGAAGGGATTAGAAAAGTAGTGGTTCGAAAAAAAAAAAAAAAACTGCGAAAAAGTTATTCGATTAGAAAAATAGTAATAAAAATAATTGCTTCAACTCACTCTCACTAATTACCACATTACCTGATAGAACAAATAAAAAATGTTCTCAACAATGCTAAAAGTGGTGAAATATTTATTGTGATTTTGAAATGAATTTTTGTATTTAAAGTTCTAGCTTCTTTGAATGGCCACTGTCGCGTCCTTTACACAAGTAATGACACTTCTCTTGGCAACACTAGTTTATTAAATTTTAAGGATTAAATGATCCATTACTATATATATTCAATTAAATTTCAATTTAAATTTAAGAAGTTTTCATCTCTTGTCCCACCGAAACTTCTATCAAAGCACTCTCTTACCGGTATCAGCCACTCACTCCTGGGCAACCGTTCCTCTCTTTCTCTTCACTTCATCTCATTTCAGTCGGGGATCGGGACAGCTAAATCGAGGTTACAGTCATAACAGTCACAATTATTCTCACTAAAATATTCTATTATTTGTTTGTTCGCCAAAATTTTGGTCATTTGATCCATTTCAGGATGTTGTGCCAAGAAAGCCGCTTAGATGGCGTTGTCTTTAAAATCATTTTAGATATTCATGAAAGAAAGTGTCAGTTCTAGTCATGATCATATTAAGTGTCAATTCTTTCATGAATATCTAAATATATTTCATGAGTCATGTCAATGATGGATCAGTATTTATTGAAATAAATATTGGTCCATCATTGTCTCTCTAATTAATTCCATTTGAGGATATTGCGTTTAGAAAATTGCTTTGATGATGTTGTCTTCACAGTCGTTTTAAATATTTACGAAAGAAAGTGTCAATTATGGTCATGATCATATTAAGTGACAGCTCTTTCATGAGTATCAAAATCTATTTCATGAATCATATTAATGATGACAAAGTGGATATTTTATGTTTTTTTAAAATGCTATTTTCTTAGGAGAAATTAAAATTAGAGAAAATAATATAAATATTATTTGAAAGTTTTGTTTGAGTTTTCGTTATTTTGTGTAAGTAATATGTATATGTAATTCTTAATTATTTTTTTATATATTTTGACTTTGACATTGATTTCGTTTTTTATTATTTTATATAAATTAAATAAAATATTTTCACCCATTTTATTCTCTTTTATTTTTATTTTTTTTGACAAAAATTCAAAAACCGGTTTTTTGGAAATATTGAATTCGAAAACCGGTCTTTCAAAAAGTCGGGTTTTGTATAAACCCTACTCAAAGTTGTCAGTTTTGCCAGATTAATCACCTGTTTGTGTTCAGTTTTGTGAATTTAATGAAAAATACAATTATATATTGTGACATTGCCATTTTTATTGTATTTTATCTTGTTTCTTCATTTTATCTCGCTTTGTGAAATAAATAATGTTTTCTTTATCTAGTAGGATGTTCATTGTGTTAGAAATTTAAAAAATCACACCTCATTTGATTCATAACAAGTCGAAACGATATATTTTTTTTAATTCTTCATAGTGTTATTTAACTTGTCATATTTCATTTGATTTTAAAGATAGAATTTTTTTTCATATTAATTTCTGGCATATTAGAGCTTGATAATCTTTACTGATCTGCAATTTCAGTTCATGCGCAATTAATCGTCTGTTTATACGTTCCCATATGCGAAGTACAGAGAAAATATTGTTCGAATAAAGAAAAGTTCGAATAGTAAAATTCGAAAGATGTAGTTCGAGTAATAAAATTCAAATTCGAGATTTTGATGGATTTCAAAGTTTTAGATTTCCCTGAATTTGGAAAACACAGCTTTGGTAAATAAAATAGATGTGTGTTTGCCCGTCCGTCCGTCTGTCTGTGACAAAAATGATTCGAAAATGTTTTGAGCTAAACGATTGAAATTTATATATCTGGTATTTACTTCAAATTTATAGATTTCTATTAAATTTTGAGCAAGCTCTATTCAGAGGAAGTCTGTTTGTCCGACTGTACAAGTTAACATAAGAAAGAGAGCAAAACGATAGAGAGGATTTTTAATGTAGATAATAAATGCACAGATTTAACATCTATAGTGTAGACATTTATCAAATTGTGAGCTTAATTTAACAAGGGGTTGAACGTCTGTCGGTCTGTATTTTCAGAAATATGTAATCTTTTTCTTTCAGATGTGATTCGATTCTTTGGAACAATTAGCTTGGCTTAATTTTGTAGGATGAAATTTGTGACAAAGCATATAAAACTTCATTAAATGAAAAAAAAAAAATCTGATTCTTTTTTATTATTTTCTTCTGTAAAATATAATTTTACGTCAAATTTAAAGATTAATATTAAATTTTAAAAATATCCTGTTTCTCATTTCATAAAAACTACGCCTTTTTAACTATAAATGGAAAAAAAAAAAAAACATTCAATTTAAAATGTTATGAACTTCTTTAAATTCTTTCATTTTATCTATGGACAACTCTTTCTTCCCGTGTACCGTTTACTCTCCAGGTACCGCCTTCATCTATTTCATATTGCAGTTTCTTGGATAAATTCAGTTCAAAAATGGACTTTCCCAAATTCCATTTCCTGTCTCTGACGCCTGGCGCTCACCGTATTTTACGAGCTCGCATCTACCCCACCCCCTTTTCCTCACTTTCCTTTCAAAATCCTGACCCCCTTCCTCCCCTTAAAGTATTGATTCCAGCCTCCCTTCTTAACAGCCTGAAAAGCACACGATAAATGATCTTTGCGGCTTAAGAAAGAGTTAGATGACAAACGGACCAAGAAAGTTGTCCAAGTCCGTAAATCATCTGTCGACTCGCGTTGTCGGCAATCGATAGCCAATTCTGGAGACCCAACTTCAGCTCCAGTCTCAGGGTTGCCATAAAGAGTTGTAGCATCGGGTTATTAGTTGGGATTAAGGCTGGATTACCAAGGATGGCAACCACCTGAATGGACTACCCCTCTGCCTTTTTAGAGTGGAAATGTATGATGGGATTAGTGGTAGGGTACGGCAGATGGGTTTGATTATTGAAACATAAATTATGAATGCACATAAGGGATTAAAGTCTATTACAAGAGACTATTTTGTTACTGAAATTTTTATAAGGTGGAAATTAACTTTTTTTTATCCCTTTGAAATTTATGAGATGATATTACTATTATTTTTTTCCGTATAATGAAGATTCTTTTTCAGCAAGATTTAATTAGAAGAAAAAGATTTCTTTTTGAAATTTTTCATCTTTTTGTAAGTAATGATCTATCATCTGTTTTTTTGAAAATTGGACTATAATTTCGATGAATTTTTAACGCCTCAATGAGTAAAATTAATTTTTATAATTAATTAAAAGTCGTATTTTTATTTAATAATTTTATTAATCATCAGCTATTTCTTATCATTTTAAATGAAAAATGATTTTGCGCGAGTTCTAACTTAAGAATTAATACTTTCGGATTTTAATAACGATCTTAAATTGATTTCAAGCCTGATATATGCAAAATTTTTACTTTTTAGTGGAATATTCAGCAATTATTTGCTGTGAAAAATTTTATTGCATATCAGTTAAGAGCTTCTAGTTTCTACATATCAAAAATATTTTTAAGATTATCGTCATTGATGTGTGTGTGTGTGTGTTCAAAACACAAGTTTAATTTGAATATATAATAAGGAATATCTAGATAAAAGCAGATCATCATTTAAAACAGTGTTAAGATATTATAGATGTTGTAAAATTATTTCACTTGTTAACTCTATATGGAATCATAGAATATAAGATTGATACAAAAAAAATGAAAAATATAATTACTGCATGAAAAGCCGATACATTTAAGGAACATATTTTAACAAATTTCAGAATTGAGTAACAAACATCAACAACAACAATTATTTGGCAGCAGAGATGCTACCTTGATGCCGTCAACTTGGGAATTAAAGTATGTTAGCTAAAACGCTAAGCATTTATTATTATTATTATTTGCTTTGACAATTTTTTTTTAAAATCCCTGCAATACCATGTTTATTCTTCAGAATAAGAGTGAGAGACTTGGCGAATTTCTGATATGTGACGCCAAGTGTACATATCATATGACGATAGTTCATGATCATGCCACTATTGGGTGACACCGCCATGTAGTGTCTCTATCATTTGCCTATCCATCACTATGCCTTGTAGCTCTTTACTAAATGAGTAATCCCCATGCATTGTATTGTATTTGGTGTCTGTCTAGTTGTGATTTAGTACCCTCAGAAGGCATCCCAAGAATTTGAAATATGTAACCAAGATCCATTTCATCAATCATCAAATTAGAGAAAACTAAGTCCATTAAGCCAACTCTACCTGTTCTAATCGGGGGAAAAAAAAAGTTCTGTGAAAGACAGTAAGTCATCTTTGTCACTCTAAATTCATTATCAGATGGTTTGCTACCCATTACATATTTATATTGAAATTGAATGCAGCTGCCTTTAGATCACGTAACAGTTGAATTTCTTAAATCAAGAGTTTGAAATTAAAAATCGTTGATGTACGTTCTATTTATTTCGTTCTATTTCGTTATATTTTTCGTTCTATTTCAATTATAGTTTATTCTATAATTGAAAATCGTTATATTTTTTGAGCAAGTGGAATAATATCAAATATTTATTTTTCTAATTTAGAACAAAGAATAGAAAATTAGGACTATCCCAGCTAAGCCGGACGTCTAAAGAATTTAGTAGTTTTAATTCCTTTTTGTCCATGATTTTAAGCGATTTTTACCTACTATTATAGTATCTAGCTGATAAATATTATCATGTGAGACATCAGGAAAAGAAGGATTAAAAGCACAACGTTTGCTAGAAACTCTAAATATTTTTTTCAGTTTGTTCATACATCTGCAACTTTTTTTCAAAATGTTCTCACATACTCTGTTACAATGAATTATCCCCCATCCTGCAACATAAAATGGTAGACTTTAGGCTGAGCCATGCTGCACAGGTGTTCAGATGTGTATTTTCAATACCTCATAAGTGCGAATTGTATGCTTCATCGTCGAATAAGGAAAACTGAAACTGTCTTGGTAAGCAATATTTACGAAATATCTTAATCTTGACATGAATATAGTGATTTTACTCAATCGATCCCGCGATTTTTCAAGAATTTTTTTGGCGATTAATCGCTACAATGCGATTAATACACAAGTACCATAAAGGAATATTATTTTGGACACCTTTCTTCTGATCGATTCAGACCAAAATATGACATGGAGCTATAATTGTACTTAGATTACATACTAAATTTCATTTATTTACGTCATTGCTTTTTTAAATTATTACTTTTATGTACATGCGAAAGTACAAATCAGCAGACGGTCTATTCTTTGATAGATGTGATTCAAAATTTATACGTATTATAGATGCTAAAATTGTGAATCAAATTTTATACATTTAAATTATTGCGTTTTTGAGTTATCGTATTTATATGCTTAAAAAAGTATCGATTGACAAATGGTTACCTCATAGATTTGGTTCCAAAGTTCATACTTGTCTAAATCATTGTTGTTGAAGCTGTATTCTAAATTCTACGCGTCTAATTCTCTTCTTTTTGTAATTATCATATTATATTCGAATAACCAGATGGATCGACTTCCTCTTAATGAATTTCGCTTAAAATTTGATAAAAATCTACGAATTTGATGTTAAATAACCAAAAAGACTGAATTTCATTCATCTAGCTCAAATGTTTTATTAATTATCTTGTTCGCAAACGAGCAGAATTCCAAATATGTGCTTTTCAAACGCAAGGAGGTCTGAAACGTAGATTGATCAAAATTTCGAGTTCGAATTTTTTGACGATTACAATATTTTCTCTTTGCATACGAGAAAATAAAAACTAGGATTACAATTTTTCTTTTTATACTCAATACTTTCTTCTTTTTATTCTCAATTTACTTTTTTTTTTCTTTTATTCCTGATTCTGCTTTATTTTTCTTTTTTTTTTTTTCAGTTTCGGACAAACAATAAAAAAAATAAGGCTTCACCTTGCTAATTCATGGATGCCTGTGTCATTTAGTTAACTAAAATTTAATTTTACTATGCATTACAGGCTTCGTTTTAAGTTTCAGTACTAATATTTACTTAGATTTTACTCTTGTTATATATTTTGAGACGATTTCCATTAGACATAACTATCATCTGAGGTAGTTATTTTATTATAGTTATCTCAATGTCTCGAACTTTAAGAAAAATAATATATTTCATTTAACCAATAATATTGAGGTTCGTGGCTTTAATGTTTCTGAATCGAAACGATTCTTTAGTTTAACCGAGTTCAGCAGTAGCTGCACAGTTTCCAAAAATCCTTTGCAAAATTTTCCCTTAATAACTTATTTAATCGGTTACTTTAGTGTATAAAAGAGAGTTTGTTAGGAGACCGTCATTTTTAAGATTTCAAGTCGGCTATCATTTAATTTCAGCCACATACAATTGACATGAATTTCCGGCTGCTTATGGAATCGCATATTACTCTTTGAATGCCCTGCTCTCGTCCTATTCCGCAGAAGTGGGTCATTCAATTGTGCCTTTTAATGAAATACCGTTTTGGTTGGAACCCTGCCAAATAGGGAATTAAGTTCCCCCTTCCCCTAGAAATGATTCCGGAAAAGAAAACACTCCTTGCCTCCACAGAACAATTTCAATTTTAGCTCGGGGAATAAATGCACTCATTATGAGCGCACATTTGGCTTGCGGAATTTGAGTGGAAAAATTACTGCTCTACAAAAGTGCTGACTGCGCTCGATGTTTCTTAATGTCGTAAGCAAATTTGTGGGGAAGCAACTTTTCTTTTCTCTCTTTTTTTGGTTTAATGAAGTATTTTTTTTAATTCCGCATTCGAATGTATGAGAATGTAGAAGAGTTTTATGACATTTATTTTTACGATTTAATTTTTTTCTGAGTTATTTTTTAAGTACTTTGGAAGAAAAATGGAATGGTTTTGATTCTTAAAAAAAATGCTTATTTAAAAGTGTAATAAGTATTTTTTAGCGACAGTTATTTTAAGACTTTATTATTGAACTTTCTAAGCTTCTTCTTTTTCTTGTCTTTTGCCATTTTCTTTGCAAAAAAAAAAAAAAAAATTTTTCTTTTTACATCCTTATGAATTAAAGATAATTTGAAATCGCAATTTTGAAACTACCCCTATTAATTTTATTTTATAAGTATTATCTTATTCGAAAAAAAATCACTTCATATTCATTTTTAAAAATGTTATTTTTTATTGAAATTGTCCGAATTTTTCGATAATTCGTTTTTATTTTCTCAGCCTTGGATGTTGGTTTCTCCTTGTAACAGAAATGGAGTAAGTGGTGTCGCCATCTATTGTCGAAATATGAAACGTTTTGTTTGCGAACTTAATTTTTGGAATAAGGAGACTGTTTTGTGTTATAAAACATATCAGAATAAAACTACCCTGATAAACACATAGATGTTAAGATGTTTCTTAATATTTTTTTATTAAAAATATAAGAATCTTTGGAAAGAAATTTGCTTACGCGGTATTTGAAATCTTTATAACAATTCTTCGAAAAAGGAAAGTATCTCTTGATTTTACTTGTAAAATGACCTGTATAGCATGATTCACTTAAGTGAATCACTGAGTTTAGATTCACCAAATTTAATTTTGCATTCCACCTGACAAAACTCTTAAAGAATCTCATTTTAATTTTAGTAGTGTTGTTTTTCGTAGTTGAAGTAATATTTAAAAGATAGAATGTTTCGTGATAAAATTTCATCTTAAAGGAACCCAATATTTATAATTCATCTCGCGAATAGCTGACAATAAAATGAATGATAATCCTGGCAAGAAACTGCTGGTTTGTCAAAATTTTCTTCTAAATCTTTAAAATTATTTTTACACCCTATTTAAAATTTACAAGACTAACCTATAATCTCTATTTTTCTTAA
>JAPMOR010070086.1:0-70034 GCA_026543865.1 Argiope aurantia
GAAAAAATATTTTGTCAAAAATGGTTGGAAAAAATTGCGCGTCATTTAGGACAATACCATCCAAACTTCATTTTTGAAACGAAACAATGCGTTTTCAAGAAATAACGTTTTGAATAAACTTTGGACTCTTTTGCAAATTTGAAAAATATATATATATACATACAGAAGTGAAACCAAATTTCACTTGGTATAAAATATTTGGAGCATATAATATTGCAATCATCCACAAGAATAAAAATAATTCACGAATATAATTATTCGAGTTATCCATAGCCTTTCCTCTTTTGAGGCCTAATTTATAATAATTTAATATGTCTCTTCAACAGATTATTTTATCTACTATTTAACATTCCCACGAATTTCAGAAATTCATAATATCAAAACGAATTGCATATAACCTTCTCATGGGTAAGTATTTTCTTTAATTTAAGGATGGATATTTTAGAAAAAATTGGTACAAGATAATATCAAATCTATAATTTAAAAATAAAGGTATTATCGATTAAAAAATTAATATTTATAAAACATGGATTTTTACTAGTGTAATAATTACTCTTCGTAATAAGTTCAATATAAGCAGTTAAAAATGTAAACGTGAAAAAAAATGTGAGATTTATGTACATATCTTTTAATTCGGAGTTTCAAAAATGCATCATATATTTTACTTTTTTATGAGTTCATGACAATTTTCCTTATCTCAATATTCATTCAAGATTAATTTATTGAGAGACTCATCTTTTCATAGTTTTACTTTTGTGTCCTTTGATAATAGAATTTTCATGTAAAGAACAATACTGTATTACAAAATATATTTCAACACTTTTATTAATAAAAGTATGGTTAAAAACCTTTTTTTAATAGTTTTTTGTTATTATTACTTTTTTTCCTTATTGCAATTATTAAAAATATAAAATCAATTTCCTTAAATTGTTTATCCGATAATACTATTAATTTTCAAACAAAATTATGTAAAAGTAAAATGATTGCTTGATAATAAAGTTCTGTTTTTCTATTATTGGAAAGACATATCTTTATTAGAATTTCATAATTTCAACAGATTAAAGAATAAGTAAAGATGAAGTATAAAATCCCAACTTAAAAAAAGTGAAATTAAATAAAAACGTGTAAATTTTTCTATTTTCTAAAGTAACAAACAAAGCAAATCATTTTTCATAAACTGCTATTGCCCACATTGTTTACAAATTTGTTTGAATAAAAAAAAAATTTGGTTTTAAGTGTTTGTGTTTTTGAATAGCAAATAAAGGGTTAATAAATTTGTTTTCCGCCTAAATAGAGAATAAAAATAAAGTTCAGGGAAGGTGCTTTATTGCGATATTGATTTTGTTGATTAAATTGTATGCGCGACAGTAATATTTTTAAATTCTGCTAAATTGTTAGGACTAAAGAACTTTATTTGTTAAAAACAGGATTATAAAGGTTTATAAATACATAAACCAATTTTTTTTGTCCCTAACTATGAATTTCTTAATATAAATTTTTTAAAATATAATATTGTCTTTGTTAACTGCAGCAAATGATTAAAAGAGGTTTTATTAATTTTTTTTAAATTAAAGCTTATCAATAGTTTATTCATTAGATAGAGTTAAAGTAAAAATAAAATTAATTAATAGTTATAATTATTATTTTATTTAATTTAATTTTTAATTAGTTTAATTTAAATTATATGATAAATTATACATTTTAAATAAAATGTAATTATTTCGGTATTGAAATATTTGCATGAAAATCAGCTATGTTTCAATCAATAAAATGCTTTAAATAAATGCCTTCGGTTTTTTTAGCATTCAGACCAATTTCAAAATACGAAATTGCATGTATCATTATTGCAGAATGCATTTTTTACACTTACTTTGTATTTATGAAATTCATTTGATAATTTCTAAATTTTAAGATTAAAATATCTGTTTGCATATTTTTAGTTATCTTTATATTTGGAAAATTAGTAAGTAAAAGTTTATGGATGATGTTTTTCACTGTACTCGCGGTCAATTGGCTGGTTTCTAAGCTTTTACTTTTCAGTGTACATTTATAGTTGTAAAAATGCTTTAAATAGAATGAAGAATAATATATTACATTATTGAAATCATTAAATGTGATAAAGGAAAAAAAATATAAAAATTATTTTTTTATGCAGCTACCTTTCAAGTTAAACACATTTGGAAGAAATTTTGTAACCCTAACATCTTTGCCAATAATAAGGATGAATATGTATGTATATATGTCGATTTTTTTTATTACTGAAGCTCTAAAGAACAGAGGTCAGAATTAGAGCTAATTAATATATTTGTTTTATTTTGAAGTGTATGAATGTGCAGTTCTGAGCAATTTTTCTACATGTTAATTAGAATTTTATTTAATTAAATATTAAGCGAAACTTTTATAACTTCTGCAAACAAAGCAGTTTAAATTCATTCATAAATCATTTTAAAATTTAAAAATACCTTTTCAATGATGTCATTTTTAAATATATTGAATATTAATATATTTAAAAAAATGCTTTAATCATTTGCAAAACAGCAGTTTTAATTGTTGAAAGGAAACTCAAATACTATCCAAAATTCTGATACAAATATGTCGTCCAGAATATTTCTCCCATTGATGACGATGAATGAATGAAGATTGAATTATTTTTTCCATTGTAAGTATGTATCTTGTTTCAATGTTTTCAATAAACTTTTTAAATCAAGATTTAAATTAAATGTAAGTAATGATTAATCATTTTATAATGCATCTGTTTTTTTAATAGATCTAACAAAACAGTGTTTATATTAGATGCAGTTTAATAACTTCCATTTGAAATTCAAGTCCACATTTTAGATGATAGAAAATTAGGGAGATGCATATCACAATGAGCATAATTGTATAACACTGCTAAAATAGTACGCGTTACATGTAAATATAAATTTATAAATTTAAAAAATTTAAAAACTGACAAAATAATTAAGGGTAAGCCATATAAATTATTTAATTGAAAATTTAGCTACAGAAAATCCTGCTTCATCGATTGATGTCTACAGGTGACTAATTTACGAATAAAATGAATTCCCATTTTATGATTAAAACTAGCTGCGTAATAGGTATTTAAAAAAGATACCTATTACACACAAATGTATACATTAATTATTATAAAATTTGAAAAAAATGATTAATAACTTTTTCAAAAAACGAAACTTATGGAAAAAGATAAATAAATGTATTAGCCACATGTTCTGTTATTGATTTAGACGTGAAAGAGAAAATCTAAAGCAAATATTCAATTTATATTCAAATTTTAAAAAAAATAACAAAACAAAAAAAACAGACAGGGACCAAATTTTTTCGCTACAGTATTAAATATTATTTAAAATACAGATTTCATAAACTTTGTTATAACTAGAAAAATTTATTTTCTCTTAATATTCCTAAAAATAACTTTCTCCGACAGAAATGTGAAGAGAATGTGGACGTTATAACAGAATTAGAAAAGTAACTATAAGTACCACTTTATTAAATAAATAAAAGCTGAAAATCGAGATTAATTAAACATTTATTTTTATCACTATAGATTTGTGTAAAAATAGTAACAAAGAATTATTATTTGATTGAATTTACGTGTCAAGTATACATTTCAGAAGGCATTTTTTTTCAAACATATTTATCCTTAATGCCCATTGGCATTGGTCTAAATAATACTATAAAAATGTGTGTGCCCTGAGCTAATGCGCTACCCCCTAAATATATCAGCTAATAGCAAAATTTGAAACTTTTCTTATCCTACAAATGCAATTTATCGTAATACCTTAGACTGATATTTATTATTAGTTTTATTGTGAATTTAGAAAATTTAGAAAAGACTTATAGACATATTTTACCTCAAACGAAATCTATTTGATATACTATATCAATGAGAATTAATTCACTTGATTAATTAGCCCGCGATTCTGAAATACAGTTTATTTGATGAAATATTTAAAAATTCCAGAATATTTAGAAATATTTAGAAATTCCAGAATATTTAGAAATTCCTAGAATTAATAACCAGGTTTAGTTCAGCTTTTTGAAGTAAGTTCCAGAATTTTTTTTTATTTTTAAGCAGAAGAGCATGCTGAATGCAAGTGTCTGAATATGCAATTTTCCCTACTTTTGAGTATATATAAAGCTTTCTATATATAGAATACCTGAAGATTTCTATATAGCTTGAGTTAATGTTTGCCGATTTTAGAATTCTAAACAAATGTATGGCGATTTTTTACACAACTTGTAATTCCTCATTTATTTCAAAAATTTTATTGCACTCATATTGGGTGCTATTAAATTTATAAATAACATGTATAGAATGTGCAGAACTATGATTCGTTTTAAGATAAGTCTATCTTTTTATTATTAAAGTAATTTAGGTTTTTTTCTTCAATTTAGAGATATTAAATATAATCTTTTTATTATATATTTATATTATTTAATTTTAAACATTTTTATTTTTGCATAGGATAATGTTTATCGGTTTTCTAGAATAATAATAAAAAAAAGTCTTTGTTTAACTAAATATTCGCATATTCTCTAATAAAAAGTGAAATAAATTGAGATAAAAGTATTCGTCGAAACAGTGCATCAAATTTGAAGCATCTCTATCAGAAAAAGAAGTTGCGAAATATATGCTAATTACCTATCATTTGAAATTCTTGAAATTCTACTGAACTCTTTTTCTTTCTATTACGCCCAAAGTAAGGGGAAGGAAGCAGAAAGAAATGAAATTGCAAGGAGAAAGTCATTTCTTTTAGTTAAAATAGAATTTAGTTTAAAGTGGGCTAAAGATTTATATTCTTTCAATATATTAAGGGACAGCCAATACTAAACGCTGTCCATTGTTACAGAAATTTTCATTTGATTCCGTTTCAGTACAGCAAATATGCAATTTCATTTTATATAAACATGTAATAATGCGCGATGAGAAATAAATTTGTGTCTTTACTGAGTGATTTAAAAAAATAAGAAGCACTCGTTTTATTTTAATAATTAATACAATTAACCAAGAAAAATAAGGCAAAGGAATTTTTTTTAACACTGCTGTAAAATTTGTTGGACAAAATGCAAAGTAATATTTTGATACTCATAAAAATGCATTTATATTACAAAATAAGAAAATTTCGCTTACAGTAGCTAACCTTCATATCATTTTCAAATAATTATGTAAATATGATATTCCGCAAATAATTCCAAAAGAAAAAAAAATCCATATATCATGCAGAATTTCAGCGATATTTCTTGTAAAATATTTAATAGATATAATAAATCCACTGTTTCTAAACTTTAAAACATACTTTTAATTTTTATGTTTCCATTTATATTCTAACATAGGTTTTATGATTTGGGTTTATCATTTCGGTTTACCTTATTTGTTTCCAATGGTTTCACTGATTTAAAATATATATATATATATATATATATATTCAGTGTTGTTTTTTCCGATGTTTAATTTTTTATAAAGTTATTCACATTGGTAACATTCTCCAACGACTCAATGTATTTCATAAGATTGCAACATTTGTCAAAATTATTAAAAAATTATTATTTGTTTAAAACTCGAATATATTTAAAAACATTAATTAAAACTTTATACAAATGATAATGTAATAAGTAATAATTATTCAATAAAATTAATATAATAACAGAGTTTAATGATTGCCAATAATATTCAAAATCATCATTCACACAACAACACAAAAATTCCACTATATTTATCGAATTAACTATTTATTTATTTTCAAAAAGGAAAATATTCGTCTCTCGCAAATAAATGCGTGCAAAATTAATTCATTTTGAAAAACGATTGAGAGAATTGGATTGCTTTTTCTAAATTCTTATTTGCGTGATTCTTTGCTGCCGCTTTAAAGTTTGCATTTTAAAAAATATGAAAGAATTTAGATTCGCTGATCAAATTATGAACAAACTATAATGCGAAAGATTCGTATGTTTTTCGAATCATTTCATTAAACAGCATATCATCTTACCTAAAATACTAACAATACTTTATTTAATTGATTGATTAAATATATTAAACGGACATGCTAAAAAATGAATTATATAAGATATAAATGCAATAAATAAGCGTGCTACGAAATGTGCCTTGTTAATTTAAATGCTTTTCATCATTCCAGTAAACTACATTTTAAAGAAGATTATACCTGAGCAAAAATATGGCAAATTCAGCCACTATTTATTTCTCTTTTATTTATTAATACCCCTTATTCATAAATACAAGAGAAAATCCTTTCTCCTTTATTAGACTTCTTTTAACAAACGTATTCGAAATTTCACATGACTTATACATTTTATACCTTTGATTTTATAAAATATATTTAATCAGAAATTTTCAAAAATTTTTTTTGAAATTCATATATTTTATGTACGTATGCATGTTTCGCTATATATGGAACATTTAGGAAGTTACAATTCAGGGATAATTTTATCTCATTTTTCTTTTTTACGAATATTGCCTCAATATATTTAATAGTTTTATTTAATGTAAAAATAAGTTCTTCAGTGAGAAAAAGAATTCTAACGAAAATAAATAAGGTACTTTGTATTTATTCATTGAAATAAAATGCGTCCTTGTGTGATTTAAAATACATCTCTTTCAATTATTAGTGTCGTGAAAATTCCACAAAATTGAAATTAATGTGACGAATAAGGGAAAAAGGCAAAAAGCGCATGCACCTTAATATTCAAAATCACCAAGGTTAATTATTTTATTTAAGCACCTCAAAAGCACTTCTAAAATACTTTTCTGAATTAATATATTCTAAAACAAAATATTTTATTGTTGTAAAGGGCAAACATATAATTTTTGAATTTTCAGAACTAATTTGGTTATCAAAAATAAAATCTTAAGCATCTCAGTGAAAATTAAAATATATCAGTAGATGTAAAAAAAAAAAAAAAATGTAAGAGCTTTTTTCCGAGTCTTCTCAATGATGAATTGGTATTGAATTATTTCAAAACTCAAAAATATGTCACTTTATTTAAGACAATTTACTTTTAAACTAGCACGTCATGAAATGAATGCTATTGCTTCAATAGTTCAGTTTAATATTTTTTCACAATTGTAAAATGAATATATGGTATTTAAAATTTAAAAAGAGATATATATTCAGTAATAATATCTCTTTTTATATAAGTTATTAGGAATAACAGCATTTAGTAAATTTGTTACAAATAAAGATAATATTTTTTTCTCTATAAAATGCAATTTTGGATGACAGGATATAATACTTAGTAAATATAAGCTAAAATTAATTTTAAAAATTCTGATTTATATAAATAATTTCGTATTACCGTACATATTTTTTAAAAATTTAATTTTGCAAAAAAAAAATCTGATTTATTATTCTATGATTAAATGTTGAAATGATAGAAATATTTAATCACAATTTTGGAAATACTTTTAAATTATCTTCCTCCGATTCTAGTAGTTGATTAAATAAAGTTTTGCATAATTAAGAAGGTCTGAACTGAAATTAATAGAGAATATATATAAAATAGTTTTTTTCTGCTTTTATGTCTAGACACTTAACTTAGAAAATTGCTATACACAAGAAAAGTATTACATGTGTTATTATGGTTAAAATGCGATTACAGACGCTCTATATGTACTTTACATATGTTCGATGTTTTTGGCATAAATATTTATTAAAGAAGTGTATAGTTAATCTCAGTGTTATTTTCATCTTCAATTTTTTAAGCTTTGCTTTATATTGACGTGAGTTATCTATAAACTGATAAACGTTTATGCTTTGTTAATTTAGTAAAGCTTAGTTAAAAAAATAATAATAATAAATTTTTAAAAATTGAGAAATATTAAAATGATCTTAAAATGATAAAAAGCTGTTCCTTATCACATTTCATTTGTTCCCAGTTTTTCAGATATCATCGTAATAAATAACCGATGCAATAGTCAAAATAAGTATAAAGATTGCATAAATATCTCCTCGCATCAAAAAGTATTTATTTCCTAGTGTGTAGTCCCTCTATCGGCCATTATGTTAATGGATGTCTCTTAAATTTTTCTTTCGCAAAAATTACGAAGACAATGGAAACTTCTGAATTATACTGAGAAGAGAAGAAAATGTATGCCCCGAAATCATTAGGTTTCTGGAAACATTAATTAAAAAAATTAATAATTACTTTATTAATAATATTTTTTTAAAAAATCAATAACTTCATATTAAAGTATAAATGAATATAAAACTGAGATACAAACATATTAAACTAAAATGAATATAAAATTGAATTCGGAATATGTGAAGAATTATTCTATGTCCGACTTCCAAAATTGAATTATATGTCCTAAATGAATATTTTAATGCAGAATTATTCATTTGAAGCCATATGTTTTAATTCAATTTTATAAAATGTAATTCACTTGTTGTCATTATATTTCAAGAATACTTTTATATATATATATATCTTTGATATTTTATATCATTGCTTTATTTACAAAACGTGTTCTGTATGTTTGCATTGCATCTTCTGTACTATGTTAATTTTCAAATTAACAATATCGTTTGCTGTATTCATCATCTACATCTAAATATTTGGGATGTGATGTTATAAGGTTATTTAGAATTGGCTGGTTTATCAAAACTTTCACTGCAGTCAGGTCTGTTAAAATTATCAAAATTATCAATAATTACTGTTTGCATAATCTAAATTTATACACCAATTTAAAAAAAAATAATTTGTAAATTTCTTTAGAAAATGCAATTGTTAATACTTTAAAATATGCATAAAATATGTTAAATAAGCATTAAATTTCAATTAAAATTCATCACATGTTGAAATGCTCGTTTTTATAGTTTTTTGTTTTTACGCGATATTGGTGTGGAAGTTTTACCAAAAATATTTTAAACTGAACTTTTAAACGTTTAGAAAAGTTATATTATATAAAGATTATATATTTGTTCTTTTTAAGGACATTACTTATAATTTTGCAACTCTCCGGAATTATTATAGATTTTTAATTTAGTAAATAAACAATATAAAAACTTTCTGCCCTATTTTAGCTGAAAAAGAAATTTCGATCTCAGGATTGATGGACCTTCCAGAAAAAATAATTACCTCCGTAGTTACTTGTCAGGTTAAGTTGATTTTCATTTGCTCAATAAAAGACGAGAGTCTCCCTTAAGGATTTGTCCTATTTTGTTTCGGAGAAAATAATTCTTTCTAGTGTTATCGAGGATTTAAGAAATCAAAACAAACTTCCAGAGTGATAAAAAAAAACTACTTTGGTGTACAGAAATGCTAAATTTTATGCATATTACAAACCATGCATAATCTGTGAACTATATAATTTATATTAATAGGAAGTAACGATTCTTAAACAATTAAATCCTCAATGCACTTTTACAATTCCTCCTCTGCTTCCCTTTTCAGTTCTTTAAATAACAGCAGTTTTCGCTAAAACAAAGTAATAAATGTTGTGTCATTTAGAGACTGAACACTTTTCAGATTTTATGGTCAGTAGGAATAAACGTTTTTGCATTTTGCTTTGATTTTTAAACCGATTTCATGTAAAAACAGTCTTAGGGCACTAGCATAATCATGGAACACCACAGTCAAAGTTGCTTAAATAAAATTTGATTTTAATGAAAATTTGAAAACATTTGATGCATGCGAATGTTTGCGAAATTTGCATGAGTCAAACATGGAGTTGGTAAGTTGGCATGATGTAGAAGAGTGGTAAAATGAGCGTGATTGTACTAAAATTGAAATATTAAATTATTCTTTTCTAATATTTTTTGGTAACCTGCCAAAAGTATGTTCATTCAAAAGCACCAATATATAATATTCCAAAAATATAAATAAACTTTAAACATTCGTTAGAGAAATAATCTATATAACCCATTTCTTTTAAAACTGTGATGTTTGCCCACTTTACTAGAATCATTTCAACTTCAGACTTGAAAATTATTTAATATTTATGTATTTCTATATACGATATCTTCCTCTGAACTTCTGCTTACAAGATTTTTAAAAATGTTACTTCTATGCATAATCAATGCTATCAACTTTTATAATCCTTAATCTGCATCAAAGTCATTTTTCTATAACACATATAGATCTTAAAAGCACTGGATTTTTTTTTCATCATCTCACTTCTCTAAGAGGCTAATAATACGGCCTATAATTTAATTTAACATTTTTATTTAATTTTTTTAATCTGAAATTATAAATTTCAGAAAGATGATTTATTCAAATAAGAAATATTTATTTAAAGAATGTATTATTGTAGTATTTTCAAAATTAAAGATCTTATTTTCTTCAATTTTCAATATAACGTCGATTTCATCGCGTTTCGTATTTGGGTATTTTTCTGAATACAAAAATTCATTTATTCATTCCAAAAATATAATTCTTATTATTAATAATAAATTGTGTATGTTGTGCAATATTGTTTACTTGTGGAATTAGTTTTATAGTAAGGAAGAGAGGTTATAGGTAACACTAACGGATACTGAATGGAATATTTCCCTTTTTTGAGTATTTATTTAGTTTTTGCAAATTCAGTCTGACTTCGCTTACTTAAGAAACTTTTTTACCCTATTACGTATTTTTTGGTAGGAATTGCTGAGCTCGTTAAGAAGTAGAATTTTAGAAACGATGCCTCATATTCTGTATAAATGTAGCCAAAAAAGTGAACTAATTTTAGAAATGGAATACATCTTTCCTAGATTCAAGATATCCATAGAATCCATTACTTCTTCGAAACACAATACCAGAATGAAATCGTAATGAGCTGCTTTACTTGAAAAAAGTTTAAGAATATTTAAGTATGAAATATTGTAAAAAAATTATCGATATTTTATTAAAATAAAAACATCTTTACATGTTGGTAAAATATGTGACTGTTGCTAAGTTTTCAACTTTTAATTGTCTTTCATTATTAACAGTGTTCATGGAAATTAATCATTGTAAAAACATTTTTCCTTTAATTAAAGTGTAATAATGCATTTCATAAACTCCAATAACGTCAAATACAATATTCTTTTTAACAATATATAATATTTGGATCAAAGTGCATACAATTATAATACTTTTTTCATTAAATCTCATTTTTTGGTATTATTTTGATGAACAAACATTTTTAGAAATGCTATTAATTTATTCGATATAAATAAAAATTGACATAAAATTTTAAGTATGTGAAATTTATATACATAGACAAAAAAAAACTCACAATGTAAAGGAGAATAGAATGTTAGAAAAAGTGAAATAAATCTTATTATCCCTTTTCTCATTGTCACTTTAGAGAAACAAGATAGCAAATAGTAAGACTTCAATTATACCTACTCAAACAGGGTTTGGGGAAATCTAAAGGGGACGTAACAACTTCTGCTCTCACTGGGTCACATTTCAGTTCATCACATCGTTTAAACAGTTGAATATTGTTCTGATGTACAAACTTATCTGTAGATATCAATAAATGCTAGGTTCTTATAAGTTTATGTGCATTTTGTATTACATAATTATTTAAAACTTCTTCTACAGGTGTCTAATAACAGCTACTTTAAACATGTAAAGTCTAAAATATGTTAAAAACATAAATTTCGGAAAATTTACTAGAAACTTTCTGAAGTTTAGGGCATCAAATTTAGGGAAAAAAAATTATATTGAAAAATTATATTCGATTTTCCTATAATATATTAAAAATCTATCAAAGGAAGAAATATATATATATATGACGTAACCTTAACTTTAAAATCTTGCGAATGGTGAGCACCTTTCAGTTAAGAAATGCTAAAGATTAAGATTTATATTGGTACTTTAAATAAAGTAATAAAGAAATAATTAAATGTGATTGGTTAACCTTTCAAGTTGAAATCCAAATGCTCTCAAATGAGGGAGAAGGGGACGTAAAAAGACTTATTCGAACTGTCATATTAGAATTAGATGTATAATTATAGATGTGCATACATCCTCAACTAATTAAATTTTAGATCAACTATTACAACTTCTTACTGAAACACGCAATTTTCGGACAAATTTCATGTCACTTTACAGATTCCACAACTGATTTATTATGAATTTAATAATTCTGAAGTGAAACAGTATTTATAATTTATAATTTTTAAATAAATTGCATTGCCACAAAGTAAAAGCTATGGAATGTGCTTTTAATTGCATGAATACATCTATGTGTTAGCATCGACAAAAATCACAAACAATTAAGTAGAATTTAACTTGAAAATTGAATGCAGGTTCTCAAAATTTAACAAATTAACTAGAGTTCTAATCATCCAATTCATCTTTTCTCCCAATTTGACAATTACTCTGTATAGTAATTATCTTGTTTGAGTTCCAGTTTATATGTATTTGATCTAAATGTTGTCAAAAATCATTAGATAAAAACCTTATTAATGTATTCTTCAAATCAGTAATTTCAATTTCTCGCTTTATGCCTTTTATTTATATATTTTTGTTATATAAATTTATAATAGTACATCGAAAATTTTAATTTTGGGGTATGATGGAAACTTTTAGATCAGAAAATATTAAAATAGTCCTGTATATAATAACTTTTCTAGCTTTAATCAGAATTGAACAACTCATTATTTAAAGTTTGATTAAAATAAATTCGGTGACATATTTGAAGCTGAATGAGAACCTTTATTTTAGGTTATTTCATAATCATAATCATCTCTTGAAATTTAATATATCTTTACTTTGTTACCATTTGAGAACTAAAGAATTTGTAAAAAAATGGTAAAAAGTACTTGTTATAGCTTTTTTTTATTTTTAGAAATCTATTTTAAATAATTTCATATTTATTAGAATCACTTTAAGAGAAATAAAACCAAACCAGATGGTTTATATCTGGTGTAGAACGCCAAACAAAGTGTACTACATAGGAATTGCATAGTTTTATGAATGCAAGTTGATAATTCTGATAAATTTAATTTAAGAAAATATTTAATTTCTGATAAAGAAAAGCTATACAAAATTTTCTAAATAAATTTCAATAAATATTCTTAAAACTGTATTTAAGATTTCAATAGATTTATGATTCATAATAAAGATTTTTTTAAAAAGTTGCTTATTAACTTTTGATATTTTTCATGAAACATATCTTCTTCTGTTATATATATATATATATATTTAGAATTTTTTTCAAACATCATTCAAATAACAATACTTATCAATATAACATACTGTAAATCGTAAAATATAAAATATTATTAATTTTTAGTACACAAGAGAAAATGCCAGATAAATTATATTTTCTAATGTAAAAAAATTATTTTTCCTGCACAGCATTCGTGTAAGATTCGAGGGTGCTAATTCAGGACTCTCATACTTTATTTTCTTTGCAAGATTTGCATTCAGGATACAGCAAGAAACGAACTCCGCCTACACTTTTCGTTGATCTATAAAGGATATTTTTATCAAATCAGCATTATCGATGTGTAGGAGAGAACGGCTACTGTAGCAAAATGCATGAATACCAAATTGCGTGCTTAATTATCACAAAACTTCTTGCAGGATATGTTCTTTTCGAGTACTTGTAGTTGACAGATAGGAAATGGATATTCTTTTGAGCTACCAGTTGAATTTAGACTACATCAGTTCTAACTAGGATGTTACTTCAATTATTTATATTTGTGAAATATTCTGTTTCTACGACAAGCGACGACATTATTTTCTACGACATTATTATTATTTTTTTTTACGAAATATGAAACTTTTGCATATAGAGAACATATATTTTGGTTTGACTCTGACACTCATTTCCACACATTAAAAATAAAGAAAATTTTATTTGCCTAAAATGATATTTTGTTAGATGCAAACAATGAGACTTATAGATCACGCTCAAATTTTGGAAGCAACCCATCAAACTATAAAATTTTTGCTTTTCTTGTCTATATATATATATCTTCATACAATAGCTAGATAAGCAATAAGCAATCTTCACTGATCATGGATATAAGTCTAAGTAGAATGTTTTCCTTATGAACAAGATAATTACAGTAATTTCGCTTGTATTTTAATAGGTTTGATAGGTTTGGTATAAGTTGTTAGAACTGCAGCTTCATCAGATGAGTTCGTAAATGGGATAGTTAGTTCAAAAGGGGTTGAAATTTTCATTTTGTTATAATTATTGATTAAAATTGAAAATGCAGAAATAAATCAAATTAGCCAAATAAGCCCCTCATCAAGACGAATAATTTCGGTATTTTACGTTTTTGCATTACATATAACACATTGCATATAATCACAGACATTAAAAAATCATTTTTCATCGCAAAGGCAAATTGATTGATTGCATCTTGATTTTCTTAATACAAATTATTTTAATATATTTTTGTGTTTAATTATTGTTGAATGCTTTTTATTTATATTTCAAATTTTGAAACAAATTAAAACAAATATTATAATTTCAAAAAAAGAACACTTTATATTATTATTTTTCATACATTTATTTATGGAAAAAAATTTATTAATATACTTTTTAAACCAATATTACTTATACCGAAAGAACGGAATATTTTTTAGAGTGAATGAAATAAATTATATGAATAGCCTTAAATAAAACAACAGTGTTTTATTTAATATAAATATCCTTTTATATTATTTTATTAATTAATCATATCCAAAGGATTCCATGAGACTTCCATACATTTCATTTGTTATCACTACAATTATTGTTTATAAAAATGTATATCTAAAATTGTCTAAGAGGAGATGATAAATCAGCCTAAATTCTAAACATCATGGTCTTCTAAAGGCAGGAAACTTCATTCCATCGGTATTTTTCATTGCGAACGTAGCTAATTCGATTATTTAATTAGTTGCTATGATGCACCAGTGAAAATTAGGAACTCTAGAAGCAACAACGTTTGGCTTGATTAAATCTTTTGTCGTTAGTTGTACCAGTTAAATATTCGAACTTGATCCAATATAAAGCTAAAGTTAATAAACCAGCATTTTTAAATTTTGGTGCATAGACAATTAAATTCAGCAATCTAATGTTGATCGTTAATTCACTTTTATTTTTGTATAAACTAACGAGAATAACGAGAATGATACTTACAGGTAGGGGAATTTGTGAGCAATGCATTATATTTTGTAAGACTTGCTAGAAAGAAAATTATCTCTTTATAAGCAGAATTGGTACAATTTCACGTTTTAAAATACTACGTCACTTTGTATCCATTGCAAGTAAGTAGCAATCAATGCATTACCTGTGAACTCTATTAAAATCTCTATTTTGATAGACTCTTTTTTTTTGGTACTTTTTTCGTTTCCGAGGGACGTTGGAGACGGTTAAATTATTTTCGTCTAATCGCCAACTTAAAAAACAGTAAAATAATCGCCAATAGTTTGGCGATTTTTTTACGACCATCGAAAACGGAAAAATATCTTTTTCTTTTTTTTTATTGATGTTTTTCCCTATTTCGGCGAATTTTACTAAATCTAATAAACTTCCTGATCTACATTTAAATAAAAGGCTTCAAATATACGAAAGGTCTCTTGGTAAATGTAAATGAGTAATATAAATAATAATGTAACATTCGTTTAAGTACCACAAAATGTAACAATAATTTGCATATGAGAATATACCAGAATCTCACAAGTATTTAATTTATCTTATAATCAAATTAGAGGCAAATGAAAATTTTCTAAAAACGTGAAAATTTATGTGCAGATGGGAGCTTGTTTGATGTCTCTAATACTTCTAATTCTCTCACCCACGTAATTTATATAAGTCCATTAAAAGATTTTCTCTAGGAATTTATAAGTAGATAATTATCATAAGTTTGGGATTGCGACTGAAATTCAATTATTCATAGACATAATAATTCCATAAAAACTGAGTTCATCCCTTGATTAAATATTTTATAATTTACTATTTGAATGAAAATGTGAATATACTGACATCTAGAAAGTGTTATTTAAACAATTAGCTTCTAGAGAAACTGAGGGTATTATATACTTAACTCGCTTGTGTAGACTCTGTTTCAGCGATTTCCCACATTGAATATTTATATTAATTACAAATGCCAGTGAGTATACAAATAAAAAATTAAAAACTCACCATCATGTACGTTATATTGTAAATTCAATTAGATATTCTGTGTCTTTTAATTTTTTTCTGCAATTTTAATCAATTAACGTTTTAATAAGAAAGCTCTCAATAAATAATGATCACTTGGTATTTTTGGCATATATTTTCATAATTATTTTTTTTTGCTTAAATTTTGATGCTTTTTTCATTATATAAAACTACTTCTGAATCAATTATTGCTTTCAAAAGAAAAATTTGAAGTTGGAAAAAATAATTGTTTTTAAATATGAAATCATATTTCAGTAAATATATGTTTATTTAAAATAAATGGTCAAGTTCAAATTCTGTCTTCACGCCTTATTTTGGAAATTCCCTTTGATTTATAATTCTCTGTTCTACTGAAGTTATATTCTGTTATATTCTTTACATAGACCTTCAAGATATATTTTGTAGCTTCTAAAAATTGAAAATGAAAAGTGTTACACTTTAAGGTAACAGATTCCTAAGAATCCAGAAATATATATATATTAATTTTACTGTTCAATAAAATTATAGATGAACATAAAAAAAAATCAGGCACATGAAATGCAAATGCATTGCATTGTATTCTATTTCAGAAATATATATTCTGTTTGTATTTCAGGAATATCCCAAATAATATTATTCATATTTTAGATTGATTATTTATTTAACTTTGTTATATATCTCAAGCAAAATTCCAAGTTTTGAATAAAAAACATTTTTTTTTAAATTTAAAGTACGATAGCTCTTGAAAAAAGTTCTTCATATTAAAAGCGCGCCATGCGGAAATGAAATATACAATTCTACTTTTATACATATATCAGTGAGTTTTCATTTGCGACCTTTATTTTTTCCAACTAAAACAAAATCTCTTTCAAATAAGTGTCTCCATCTGAATGCAAAATAAGGATCTTCTTTCTTTCTTTTCTTTTTGTAGTTTTAAAAGTAATGCAGGGAAATCATTTATATGAGTAAGAAATCTTTTCAGAGTTCTTCAAAGAGGCTTTTAATCGATAGAAGTATAGGGATGAAAGGAAAAGCTTTTTGGTTTCTTCTAATTAAAGTCTATGTAGTGATGCGACCCAGAAAATAAAAAGGAAGAAAATACGAGAAATCGAACAAAGGATAGGAAAAAAATTGTTTTAAAATTTTCTGTTGATAAAGTTTACATTTTGCTTTTTTCTGGACCAAATTAAAATCAATATGTTTATTCAAAAGGAATCATATTATTTGAACCTTGTTTTACAAAAGAGATCCTAGAAATCAACGAGATTTTTTTAAATATCTATTCGATTATTTTGTATGAGATATTTCAAATGTTTATCTATGTATATCTATATCTATCTATCACTCTAAACCCTCTCTCTCTCTTTCTCTTTCTCTCTCTCTCTCCCTATATATATATATATATATATATATATATATATATATATAATCTGTAACTGTTCCGAAAAACTTCTAAGAAGGCTCCCATACAACAAAGCAGATATCTTTTGTAAAAGAAAAAGAAAATGGCAACAGCATAAATCGACTTCTTCAGAGAACTTCTTATGAATGAAAGAAATTAGGCTAGACTTTATTTAATACTAAATCTTAACACAGTGGCGCCATAAATACATGAATAAAAACATGAAAAACATTCGACATTGAACGGCGAGTCTTTAGAAGACATACTTCATTAATAAAAGTTTGAATATTGTACATCGTCCTACATTCCATTACATTTTTCATGCTACACATGAGTTCTATTATTTATTTATTAGCTGAGATTTTATCTTGATATGAATTTGTATACCAATAATCGTATGTAATGCACTGCATCGTTGTGTTGCTTTATTTATTTAACATCTTAATCCTCATGTTAGATAGTCATAAATGCATCTGACTAACACTTTTTAAACATTCTGACATAAAAGAAAATAATGCAAGGACTCTAGACATTCAATACAAAAATTACGCATTCTTCACAAACACTTTAAGAACTCTATGGATTCTTAATTGAAACAGTATGACAGTAGGATTCCGAAATGGAGTGTGTCATTTAATTATCTAATTAAATGGCATCATTCATTAATCCAAATGATAAACACGAAACAGTATGGGATTAATTAGTTGGCAAAGAGCCCTTTAGGAATTGTGGTCTTTTGTTCTCGGTAAAAGTTGTTTGTCTTAACATATATGTACTCCCCATCAGAAGATTATTTGTGGAGTTCCAGTAAACATGTGGAAAACAGAAAAATATCAAAATAATAAGTTAATAATTGTGGTATTACTATCCAGTCTTTAATGCATCGAAGTAGTCGAAACATTGCTTCGGAAATGTGTTGTGGTGTTATAATTGGGACTGTACTATAATTGTGGTAAAATAATTCGTAATTAATTTTCTTTTCACATTTTTGGGCCTTCGTAGTTAATCAAAAACTATTTTTGATTTTTTTAAGATTCGCTACTAAAATTAAAAAGGAAATAAATTAATTACAATTTTGTTTATTAGCTCATTGATACGAAAATAAGCTAGAAATGAAATGTACAGAACTTATGATTTAAAAATCCAATTCTATAAATAGTTCATTTTCCAAGTCAAATTAAAAATTTCACTAAAAAATTATATTTTACATTCAGTGTATTTTTTTATAAATATAAAAGTGATATTTTTAATGTTGGATATATGATGTATAAGCATTTTCTAAAAATGTTTTCAATAAAAGTTTTGAATTTACTTTATCGTGTGCTAAATTTTTAAAACATGTCATCTCTTTCATTTCATTACGTTTCTTACATATATAAATTATTACTTTTTAATTTTCTAAGTACTTAAATACTTTATTTCATTGACTTTAATAAAAATTTAGAAGAAAATGGTCATTTCGTTAGTATTATAGTGAGGTCTTTTTTTTTTGTTCTGTACAATTTTAATTTTCTCAAAATTATGAAATTTCACTTTGACATCTGTATAGACTTGTTATTTATTTTTTCTGAGAATTTGTTCCAAAATTGAAAAAAAAAATTATTATTTTGTATCTGTTTAATTTTATTGATATTATAATTATATCTTTATAAATATTCTAAATGATTTAAAATTTTATAATTTTCATTGTTCTTTTGTGGAATTTATTGTTATTGAAATTTCAAAATAAATTTGTTACAATTTTAAGAAAATTTTTTCGAAAGTAATTCTTTATTAATAGCATTAACTTTATTTTAAACAACATACTTCGCCATACATAAAAAAAGAAACCTTAAGATAAAAAAAAATCAGTCCTTTTAAATAAAATAGTGCATGTGTAGTTTAAAGGTGATTATCACTGTATGAGAATTTTAATATTCGCTAAATAGTATATTGTTGTCAATTTTATGTTTTTACAAATGTGCGATTTTCTTTCATTTTAAATATTAATATGTAAGATTAAGATTAAGATTGCAAGGTATAAGAGTTCCTCATTTTGTCTGAAAACTGCTAAATATATGCAACTAATCCAACGTTATATTTAAGTTAGAATGTATTTATTTGGAAATTGTATAGGTAGATAAGGTGTCATTCGGCTACTGTATGCTACGACTCGTTCATGACGAATTAACAGTTTAAATATAATGAAGTTTTAACGATTTGTTCCTATCTCGGAATTGGAATTTTTTAGACGTTGTATAACGCATTTCCCTGTATACTTGTGATGCAGTACATTCTGGTTAGTTTAATTCATTTCTTCTAACGAAATAAGCAGAATCTTTTGAGAAATTATTTATGCAATTTCAAGTATATATGTTATAAAAATGTTTGTAAATTTTAATGCAGATATTTGGAAAAGGAGATAAGATGCTAAAATAGAAAATTTTAATGCACTCAAAAATTAACAAAATTTAAATAGAAAAACAAATGTTCAATAAAGTTGACCTAGGTTTGAAATCTATCACTTTAAAACCATAGCACTCGATTTCGATCTAAATTAGTACTGGTATGTACTAATTTATCTATCTTCCTTCTTTTCTTTGCCTAATCTGAGAAAATGTTTGATGGCAGTTAATTCTACATTTTCTAAATAAAAGTTTCTTCTTGTAAATTTTGCTAAGATGTTGTTTTTCAAATATGTTCGAAAAAGTATATTGCAGATCATAAGATGAATTTACATCAAATCTGACTTGCAAGAATACATTTAATTTTTTAGACATGAAAATTTTTTACACTAAAATAAGAAGGATTTTTTTGTTACTTCTGATGCTTAAAATGAAAAAAAAAGAAGATATTTTGATGTATTCAAAATGGTTTCTATCTCCTTAGTTGGTCAATATAAATATATATTTGCATAATTCTCATGAAAGTTGACAATACTAAAGTGGTTATCGAAAATTGAGGAAATTTTAAATATATATATATATAATGCATGCTCTAAATATAAGTAAAAAGTATAAATAGGAAATATAACAATATAATAAGAATATATTTTTATACTGAACAAACTACAGTTTCAGAATATAGAATTCCATTTTCCAGTTCAGAATATAGAATTGCAGCTATTGTCTTTGCTAAGTACAATCACCTATTCATGTTTTCCTTCTATATCAATACTTTTCCATACAAGGACCGTTTCCACACGAAATCATAATACATAAATTTAACTAAGCAAATTTCTTTTCATCTAAAGACAATTTACATAAATTTTATATAAATAATCCAAATTGAGGCCTTATCGACACTATTTTAAAACAGGTTTCGATCTAAGTAAGTAAATATGAATAAAAGGTGTAATTTAAACATTGATGATAAAGTATACATTTGCCTATTCTAAAAATTGTAAAGTTTTTTTAAATGATTTTTGCTTATTATTCAGATAAAGAATAGATTGTTTTATGCCGCCATTATAAAATGAAAGAAACAGAATCAGTCATAAAAATTTCAATTTTCTGCATAGAGCTCGAAATAATATTTATCTACACTCATAATAGAAACTTTTTTTGTTAACAATTCAAACAATAATTATTAACAATTATTTTCATAATTCATACATTACAAGTTGTGAAAAGTGAATATTTTCCCCATTTTTGATTGAAAATAAACTCGGTTTACTTATGTTAAGCTCGAACAAATCTCAGAAATTCAGCAATTTTTAAAAATACTTTTCCTCTAGTATGAATGAAATGGACTTTATTATTCTTGAATAAAACATTTTTGAAAAATATTTTATAACTCTTGGATAATCATTAATACACACTTACAATTCATGAAATCGCAGTGTTTTCATTATTTTCTAAATTAGGATCAAAGTGAGATAAAAAATGAATTCGTCTTTTATTCTAATGTAAAATTTATTTCATAAAATGTCTCCAATTTCCTACTCTTTAAACATAATAGATAATGGAATATTTAATGACCCTGGCTATTATTTTCAGCATATAATAGTTTGCACTGCTATAAATACTTAACGTTATAGTATTTCTAATAAATTATCACTCCTATCGCATCAAAGAGCTATTCCTTTCCCAACTGTCTCTCCAAAATGCAGAGATAATTTAAATAGATTAATCCTCATTCACTTTTCAGAATCAGCACATAAAGCCTTTATTAGATATAGTATGCGTGTATATATATCTTTAAACATCCGGGAGGGGGAATCTTAAAATTATGTAAGAGGAGCTTCTGATATGGCGATTGGTTCTCGCCATTCTGGAGGTAGGTGGCAGGAGGCCAATCACTCCCTGCCAATGATTGGACGTACTTCCTATGGAAGAAGTTGTGCCGAGACCGTTGATGGCCATTAGAATTAAACATAATTGCTTTCTATGCTGTTGCGGGGTTCGGATCATTCAATTTTTCTAATATCTTAGGGTGGGGCGGGATATCTCAAGTATGCTGCACCTCCTTCCTTGTCACACATGATAAGAAATGCTCTTTTATTTTTTTATGGGAATATAGTTGATTTTACGTATAAACATTGCTCATTATTTCTATCGCAGATTACCAAAGTAATGTCAAAAAGCACCATAAATCACAGCTAATTTATTTTCAGAAAATAAAGGTTATATTTATTTATTTATACAAAATATGATTTTCTTTCAAAATTAATGCCTTAATTTATCAAATAAATGAAAAGATTCTTAAATGTTGTTTATACATAAGACTATTCTGTAAAAATTTTGTTTTCTTGCCTTTCTCAAAATAATTGTAGTTAGAAATAAAATTCCGTGTATTTATTTGCACTATAAATTAAATATTATGTCATCCTAATTTTTCAATTATTTTCACTGACAAAGAATGAGAATCAATTGGACATTAAAGATCACAATTAGACTTAAATAGAATGAAAGTGACTACTTGAACTTTTTAAAAATAGTCTTTCTTTAGGAGTTTCGTCAAAACTATCAAGCTGGATTTCCTTCAATAGTCTTTATTTACAATCATTCTCAAAATTATTACCAGTTAATATATTTGAATATATAAAACTCTGACCAGTTTATATGTTTGAATATATAAAGCTCTCACTTAAGAGATGGTTTGATAAAAGAATCACAAAAGTCCCAACAAAAAAAAGCTACTTATAATAAGTGAAAAGCAATTATTGTTTTACACTCATGTCCATAAATCAAGGATAATTCCTAGTCACCCGGAAATCGAACTCTAAAATACATATACAAGCCGTAAATTGACAAAACACATCTTCAAAAATCATATGAAATTAAAGGAAGATATCAAATGACACCGATAGTATGTCACAATGACGAGAGTGTAAGAGAGTGATGTATAAGGAATACAGATAGAGAAGTAAAAATGTTTGAAAGTGCTTTATAAGTCTTTCAATGCTATTATCGTATAGCTTTGACACAAAGGACGCGTTTGGATGATTTTTTACGTGGTAGAACTATCAGCCGTCTAGAATGTGTGCGTACCCAGCTGGAAGTATCCGAGGAACTTCAAATCGCGCAGTGTGTTATCTCCGGGCTTTGGCAACGATTCCAAGATGATGGTAATGTGCGTAGACGTTACAGCACAGATCGCCCCCGAGTTACAACGCCGAATGAGTACCGGTATTTTACAGTTACTGCCAAAAGCAACAGACGGAGCACAGCATCAGACCTGTCTAGTCAGCTCTCTTCTGCAAATGGTATGACAGTTTCAAGGCAGACCGTGTGCAAGGCAGATAGGTCTATATGCTCGTAGGTTTGTCAGATGTGTTCTACGTACTGCAACTCAATGTCGCCTACAGTTAGCCTGGAGTAGAGAGCATGCATCGTGGACACCGCAACATTGGGCTTATGTGATGTTTTCCGACGAGTACAGGTTTAGCTTGCAGTCTGATTCTCGCTGGACTTTCATATGGATGTTCCACCAAAAGAACATCATTAAACGACACCGTTATGGTGGTGCAGCATTGCTCGTTTGAGGAGGAATTATTCTGGGTTCCAGAGCTAACCTGCATACTGAAATTGGAAACATGACGGTGGACATGACAAATGACATGAAACATGATAAATATATGTGGACGTCATTCTGGAACAACATGTACAGTACTGCCACGATTATTATGGATTTTTGATTAAAACATAATTTTTGTGTAAAACTGTCTTTCAAACAAATTTATTATGTTACCCTTTAATTACTTTACCTCACCAGTACCAAACAAATATTTATTAGTTATTTTAATTGGGTTTTAGTCTTATATGGGAGTGTCTGGCAATACAGAGAAAAAATGTCTTACAACACAGAAGCAGTCACTGCATTGTCTGGGAAGAGCTCAGTAATAGTTTGGCATTTACGAGGAGACGTGTGTGTTTATTGCGTTTTCTACCTGTCATTTGGATGTGATCACTTTAGTTCTGTAAACTTGTACATCTAATTTTAATGCCAACTTTGTTTATTCAGATTTTCTAATTTGTTTATGCAATTGAGCAGACATAGGTAAAGTTCACGATTTGAATCCTTGCAAGGTTGGACAGATTAGTGTTTTATTGCAAGAAATCACATTAAAACAGAAAGAAACCTAATGTTTCAACTCAAACAATCAGTAATATCAAGAGTAAACTTGAAAATGGCCACAGTTTGGCATCAAATAGAGTTGGAAAATGTGGTAAACCCAAGAAAACAACGCTGAGAATGGACAGAAAAATAATTTAAATGGCAATTAAGAACAGAAGAGCATCTTGAAGAATGATTTCAAACCAACTTGCAGCAGAAGGCATTACCATTGCTCGCAGAACAGTAAATAAGAGACTGTTGGAAGGTGGACTAAAAGCATATTGTCCCAGAAAAAAACCTCACCTGATTGACAAGATGAAACAGGCACGTAAGGCCTGGGCAGAGGCTCATGTTGACTGGACATCTGAGCAATGGGAGAAGTTAAGAGTTTAAAATATTCATGTAAAAACTTAATAAACACAAATGATTACAATTACGCAAAATTTTAAACTTTACTTCCAATTTAAAGGTTTACAGACTTTCACATCATTAAGTTTACTCACTATTCTATAGCTTCTGTCACTTTCTTCAGCTTTTAACACCTTATTTTTGAGTTCTGTCTTGTTGCAAGTTGTGTTCTCTGACGAGTCTACCATTGCAGTGCTTGACGATCGTGTGCAGAGTGTAAGAAGGCGAACAGGTGAGGAATTTACACCGGAATGTTTAAAGAAGACTGTAAAATTACCCCAGAAGATCATTTCTGTGCATGGAACAAGTCGTTTGAAGATTGTTGATGGCACCATGGACCAGTATAAGTTCATAGAAGTACTAAAAAGACGTTTGCTACCTCAAACAAAGGATTGGTTTGCAGATATACCTTGGATTTTTCAACAGAAAACTCAGCCCCGTGTCACACGGCAAGATCAGTGAAGACCTGGTTTGAAGAAAATGGAGTAGAGGTGCTCTCTTCGCCTGGAAATTCCCCGGATATGAATCCGATTGAAAGTTTATGGTCTGTATTGAAAGATGAAATACATGAAGTTCCCATAACGACCAAAATAGAACTCATACAACGTCTTATCAATGTATGGTTTCATTCAAGTAGAATCAAGGAATTGTGCAGAAAGCTGATCACTGGAATGCCCAGACGTGTTAAAGCACTTGTTAATGCAAAGGGTGGACAAACTAAACGTCAAAATAATTGTTTACTATTGACGTACTCACTATTTGACAATAAAATTGATTTGCATCACTTTTGTTTGCTTAAATGTCGTTTTTGTAGAAAATTTGTTTTTTTCCCAAAAATCCATAATAATTGTGCAAGTACTGCACGTTTGTTTCGGGGCGCCATGGGCGCAGAATTCGTGTTTATGGATGACAAAGCCCGTCCTCACCATGCAAACATCGTAAACGAATGCCTTCGATTGGAGGATATCACCCGTATGGACTGGCCAGCATTATCACCTGACTTGAATCCTTTAGAGCATGTGTAGGATATACTTGGCCAACGAGTTGCATCGCGTCAACCACCTCCTATATGTCTACCGGAACTTCGGAGAGCATTGCTTGATGAGTGGTGTAATATTCCCCAAGATCAGATCGATAATTTGATACTCACCATGCCTAGGCTATGTACGGGCTGTATTGCATCGTCTGGAAGACATACTATATATTAACTATCATACCAACCATGTAATATTGTTTTTTTTTGTTTTTGTTTTTTTTTGTCAATAGGCGTTTTTTTTTCTCTGTAATTTGCTCCAGGGAGGAAAAACTCTCAATTTTTATTAATGATATAAAACATATAGGATTTTTTTTTTGCTCTTTACATTTTGTTTAATAAATAGGCTTTACAAATAAGTCACATTTGTTTTGCTTCTGACTCTTTCTTTACATGAACTTGCATTATTTTTAATTTATGGACATGACTGTATTTACATAAATGTGTCTTAACATTTTTTTTTTTTTTGTAATTACTATGAGTTTGGAAACGATTATAAAATCATGGACAGTTGAATGAGTTTACACAAACATAAACAAATTCCAAATATTTATAAATACAAATTCACTAAAAATGAATTTTAATCTAAAGATTTCTAGCCTTAAAAAAAAAACAAAAAATATTTACAATATTTCTAAAATTAAGCAATACGATAAGATAAATGGTGTAATTATGAGGAATTAGTAAACAGAACTCTCAATATGCATTCACTTTATTTTCTACGTTTAATTTTAAGTCAAATTTGTAAAATTTCCTCTGGTTCAAATTAAAATCAAATATTGTACCAGTATTTTTCTTCTTCGAGAATACACTATATTATCAAAAGTATGGAGCACTACCACACTAATTATTCGTATAATTTTTTAAGATATATTTTTAAATAAATATATGAATTGGGAAATATAGTGATTTAATTTACATGTATTAATGCCTATGTTAGTGATAAAGAAAAGCATTTCCTATAAATTTCTAAATTTATCAAGAGTAAGCAAATTATTAAACCTTCATTAATTTTAAAATTAACAGCTAGTAATTACCCTTTAATTATTTGGTAGTAAATTAAAAATGACATAATTAAAATTCATTTCATATTTTTATCGATTTAAATTATTTTTTTAAGTTTACTCATTATTTATTAAGACCTACAAATACCTTTTGAATGATTATTTTATTCAGAAGCTAACTACTTCTCATTCTTTCTTCCAAATATTCAATTAAAAGTAGGTATACATTCCTCCGAAACTAAAAAAAGAAAAAGACAATATCTGCTATTTTATATCGTTTAAAGCTATTGCTATATCTTATTTATTGTATATCTTATAAAACTAAAGCTATACTTATCTGCTATTATATAGCCTATTATCTATCTTAGCCAAAATTAATTTTTCTCATAAATACTGCAATAGTTTTCAAATCTGAATTTTCTTGAAGACGATTAATAAAAAGTTTTCTCAGGGGGACTCTGTGGTAAACCTATTCGAAGGACGTACATTATTTATTACGCAAGTTAACACTTCCTTCAGCTCATAATTCAAATTGATGAAATATTTCGTGTATAGAAATTTTAGAATTTTTTTTTATTTTTCCGCTCAGTGAAAATATTTTCATTGTATTATTTTATGAAAGTAAAAGACTAAATATAAACATTCCATACTATTGTTTTCCATTCGTTTTTTTATTTACAAAGATATTTAATTCATTTTTTAATTAAGTCATATTACTCAATTTTATTCCATACTTTTCTCATGAAGAATCATTTTTATTATTTCTTTTCCAATATTCACCTCTTTTTGATATATATATATATATATATATATATATATATACTTGAAAACTGCTGAAAACTTGATTTTTATTAATATGAGTTATTATTAATCATTATTATTATCATTCACCATGAATCAATCATTTTTAAAGTTTATTATTGTGCCAATGAATTTCAAATTCACGTCTAATTCAGTTGCCTAGAAAATAAAAGCGTAAAATAATAGAGGTACTTATAAATAATACACGTCAAATTTAAAAATTAAGAAAAACCATATAAAAATTTATCTTTATATTGACCTCTTGAAGAAGTTAGAATTCCAAGCATGCATAAATTTATCAGAAAAATTCAACATTGTGTTATTTTAAAGAAGAAAAAGTCTAAAAAAACATTTCACTCAATTGCTTTTTATACATTCTTTTATTTACAACGACATTTCATTCATTCTTTAATTAAATCATATTACTCGATTTTTTTTCATTATTTTCTCAGCAACAATTCTTTTTTATTATTTTTTCCAAAATTCACTTCTTTGTGATAGTTATATCTCTCTATATATTTGCTGTAATTTCACATACCATCAAAAATACAATTTATTATTCTGTTGTAACCTGAGAATTTAAAATCTCTTGAACATATTTCTCCTAGGCTGAAAACTTGATTTTCATTAATATCAATTATTATTGATCCTTATTATTATCATTTACTATAAAGCAATAATTAAGGATATTTATTATTTTGTCAATGCGTTTTAAATCCACGTCCAATTCAGTTGCCTAGAAAATAAAATCGTAAACTAATATAGACAATTATAAATAATATGTGTCAAATTCAAAAATTAAGAAAAACCATAAGGATGTGTAAATTTATTAGAAAAATTTGACAAAAAGCAATAATAAGAGATAAAATAATTAAAAGAAACAAATAACATAGTACTTATTACCTCTGTTGTTTTTCCATTTTCAAGAATAAGTATCATTTGTAGTGATTAATCTGAAATCTCTTTCAATTTGAATTTCATCTATTTCGCATTCCAGAAAAAGCTTATCTTTAATCGTAAAAAAATATTATAGGCATCAATCAATAAGTTTAAATATTAATAAATAATCATTAGAAAAACTTCCGATAATACAAGATTTAACAAGCGAATGTTTTTCGAAGTTGTGCACTCAGAATTTGTTGAATTTTTCCTTTGACTTGAATAAGTTCATTTGCTTATGATTAATAAGTTATCAGTTGATAAACATTTTACAAAAAGACTAACCATTTTCTTCAATTAGTCTTATTTCAGTACAGAGTCAAAACATCTGGAAAATGTTTCCAAAATTTTATTTCTATTTAAAAGATATTTTTTTGTCATTAAATAGTATAAATACATATCTAAATAATTTTTTAAAAAATAAATTAAAATAGGCAATTTTGGTACACAACACTTGCAGTTGTTCGTAGTAGATTCATGCATCCAATCAATATTTTGTTTGTGAGAATTAATCCATTCTAAAAAAAATATATTTTTTGTGTTTCTTTAAATTTTAAAATTAATTTTATTTTAAAAGTATCAATAAAAAATTAAACAAGAAATAACTTGAAAGTTTGGTTTTACAAATCTCGAAACAAAGAACATGTTTTCAGAAAAGCGTTAAAAGTTTTCATATTGGCTAGTGCAATGAATGACCTGTTGTACAATGAGATTACTCAACTTGATTTCGAGACAAACCTCCAAGTACAAAATACAAAATAGGCAGAAAATTTGGTAAAACTGAAAGTAGAATGTGTTTAAAAGAACTGAGGCTTGGATATAATATAATAAATTAATCAACAAAATGACAAGCATAACAAATGTATCATACGAGACTAGTAAGTATAAATAACATCCCAAACATAAATTTAATGAGCAAAATGTACTATCTAAGAAACAATAAAAAATACAATTATTTCGTATTGCAACGTATCATTTCGTAATTGAATCATAAAAATACAAAACATAAAATTGCAATCATTAAATCAATTATAACCTGTATCTTCCAAACTTTTGAAAACTTTATAAACGTAGTCTGGATACTATTTCTAGTAGCCAATATAATTAATACCTGGTTGCAATCAAAAGACATAAAAATATCAAGTATATTTAATGAAAATAAAATTCATGTGCTAAATTTCAGATATTTATTATCGACTAAGCATTTAATAAAGAATATCTATTACCGATAATTTAAATTCCATCTTTTGCTACCTAGTTGAAAATAGAAAATACAACTTTTGCAAATTGACCAATAAAGAATGTATTCTATAATTGTTCTTCAATTTTGTATCTTGCAACATTTTTTTAAATAATTATATTTCTGATAGATTCATAATTATATATCATTAATGTGTCTCTCATTCTGCTATTTAACGGAGCATTATAGTGAATTGAAGATGCGATGATACTTCACAATATTTATCAGATACTGGACAGAAAATACATTAATTACATAAATAATGTACATAGAATTCTCATCTAAAATGCGCATTAAATGAGTTAATTCCAGATTGTTACTAAAAAGCTAATTGTATTTCTCAAATTAGTCATTAAACTGGAATAAAAGATTGTTATTCCCTGTAGTAAATATATTGTACTTCTGTATATGGTGCGATATAAATATGTTATCTTTTAATAAGCGAAACAGTTTTGAGAAGGGAATTCCACATTGTGTTAAACAAATATATGTGTATGACCTCTAATCTATATCCTTAAACTTTCAAATAATATTAAATTAATTAAAAATTATTAAAAATTAATGAGGAATTCCATAAAAAAAGCATTTATCGCAATTTGTTCTTTTTGCTTAACTTTTTAAAAATAGGAAGGACAATAAACAAGAAAAAAAAAGGAAATGATTATAAAGGAAGGAATAGTTCATTGCTTATGGGAATAAATAAATGTTCGACAATCAATTGCTGAAGCCAAAAGTATCTGAAAAAAAGTTTTGTAAAATTAATTCTTACTTTTAGATATAGATTTAAACTACCTTCATATATACAATGAAATAACAAATTCCGTTACTTTTTTTCATGAATCTACTGTTTCAAAAAATGTGCTATGATCCTGAATGTTATTATGAAATATGCATAGAAAATGGTTTAATTTTTAATATATAAAAGAATTCAAATATTTTGAAAGATCAAAAATAAGAAGTGCCGAGAAACCGCGATGCTGCCTTTTAATGACGTACGTTATGAATGAATATATATAATATAAAAATTCCTTTTTATAAGCAAAAGCGAAATAAAAAAAATGTAATTTTATAATTCGGTGTCTTATTTGGGAGGTTCTTTTTTATCACTTTGATATAGGGAATATGCGATTTTCATATATTTACAAAGCCAAATATGTCTACCGCAGATAAAATTTGCATTCAGTATTATAAAGTATGAAGTTTTGTGTCCTATAATACAGGTATAACATTATAAAAAATTATCATCAAATACAAATAAAAATAGTAATTCCGTTGATTTTTTTCTTTTTATATTTATCTATCCATATTGCGTACAATGTGAAAGAATGGAGTTTCAAAAAATAAATTTGACGCTCAAAACACAACTTAAATAAAATTCCTATCTTGACAATGAATTTGCTTTTATATTCAAAGACTGATAACTGTTTATTCCAATGTATTATTGTATAGAAACATTTTCTATTTCATTTTTTCAATTTATGTCAACAATTTGTATTTAGAAATAATGAAATCTAAGAGAGAATCTAAATCACATAAAATAAAAATGATACTGAAAGAATAACTTACTCTAAATTTACATTTTATATTTAAAATTATTTTGTGTTCTTAGAATTTATTATTATACTACATTGGCTGTTTGTTAAAGTTTGTTGAATATTTGAAATTTAGAGTAAATAATAACGAATTACTATTTGTATATTTAATTTAGTTACTGATTATTCCATTTCTTCCTGAAATTAGAAAATATATCCGAATATGTAATAATGCGAGTCTTTTAAATACAAGTGAATAATATATGTGTGAGATAAATTAAACATGTTCTCACGAAGAACGTATTTTAATTACTTTTTCTATATTTAAGGGTTAAAAGTAATACGGATATCAAAATTGAAATACCAAAAAGCTAATTTAGGTTTTAGAAATTAATACTTTTATTCCTATTTTATTTGTCAACAAAATTCTATAACTTCTATGCATGTTAAAAATATGATCAAATATATTTCCGTGGTTGATGATTTTTTAATATAAAAACTTTTTTAGATTTTAATAGATTCCTTCTAATATTTATTGAACATAATTTGTGTAGGTTAAAAGATATCGCTGATTGAAATACTGCTTTTAAACACATTTTGATTATAAGTCTTTCAAGACCATTAAATGTTATCATTAGTAGAAGAAAAAGAGTCATGAGTTCAAATTCATTATATACTCAAAATAATAATTCAATAATAAGTTTTTTTGTAGTATAGTTATAGTTTTTATTCTTTTTCATTTAATTCAATTTTACAAAATATAATATATTTTCCTTTTTCCAATTAAACAAAAGAAAAGTACAATTTTTAAAACAATAATTATATAAGGAAAAAATTTCTCCAAAATATTATTTTGTAATTCAGATAATTTTTATGGCCATAGACAAATAGAAAGCCTTAATATTATTTAATTTTTCAATGTTATTTATACTAGTCATTAATTGCCAATGATTTTTGGATTATTGGATTTGTAAACACTTATTTTTAGTTATGAATTTGGAGTGTTATATGATAAATAATTTTGGGAAATAATGTTTTAATTTCTAGTATCCCCAGGCAAGCCAATTTTGTGATATTTTTTTTTCCTAGTAATAATGAAAATGTATTAATAATCATTGCTACAATGAGAACTGGCTATTTTTGAATTCATATAAGACAGAAATATTTTAGATGGAAAGATCGAAATTTTTTTAATACTTTCTCTTGATTACAAAAAACATTATTTTACATAATACAATTATTCTTATTTGACTTGGATTTCATTCTTATTTGACGCCATCTGACTTTTTACTTTATAATTACATAATTCAAAGAGATAATCATAAATTGTCGCATTATATTGATAAATCTGGTTCATGATTGTTTAATAATTATCATCTTTCTTTTTAAAATGACTTAACATCAAATTACCTTATTTAAATCAGGTTATTAACAGAAATCAGTACATATTTCAAAAGATAGTGCAAACGCACCTCTTTTCTCTTACTATTTAAATCTATTACATGCGTACTAATATGATATGTATTTGTACATGAAATATTTATTGAGCCATTTCATGATGCAGGTGATATATAAGTAGTTGAATGTGTATTACTAAACGTCATTTTATAAGTCTGAATATTGTTTGAAGATCAAGATTTGGTCTAGAAATTATTCTTTCTCCGATAAAGTTAATAATGTTTTGATACAAAAAATCAACCTAAGAGCAAATCCAACAAAAAGCAAAAATGTAATTTAAAAGAAGAAACTTAGAAAAAATTAGATTAAAATTAAGGTAGATAATGTTAACATTTATTAACAAAAGCATATATCAAATATTAAGTTGCTTTAATAGCATATTTGTTAATGTGAAGTTATATAAGCAATGTCGTCAAAATTGTGTAAATGATATACATTTTCAAATGTTTCAAGATACAGTGATTCTGAAAATAACCAAATTGATTACACAAACAAATTCAAATGATATTAAAACTGACTGTTTTTTGACTTAATATTGCTGTTATGATGATTTGCATATAATATTTTTCCCTACAATTTGTTTTATTGTTTTTGAGTAAAACTGTAATAAAAACAAAATTTTCATGAAAAATATCAATTTTTATGTGTAGAAGTTATTTTATAAAAAAATTCTGAAATAACTTCTAAATGAGTTATACCATATTTTAAATGTTTTTAATATCATCTTAAAATTTAATATTCTGAAGTTTTAATCATGAATTTCAAAAACATTTCAAACTTTAAAAATATCGATACCAAATGCAATAGGTTAAAATTAAAGTAAAAATAAAATGATAAATAATTCAAAATATGTTAATCAAAAAATCATTCTTTTTCTTCGACATTTTATAGAATTTCTTTAGTAAAATAAGAGAATGCAGGTATTTTTAAATATATGCTGTATTCAGATGATTCAAATTGTATTATTCTTATATTCGATTTCATGAAATTATTAGGCATAAATACAATTCAAATTTAAATCACATTTCAAAAATGTTATATTCATCTAGAATACGCAAATTATATATAAAAATGTATAATAATACATATATTACAGTAGTTTGGCACAGGGTTTTGCGTATATTATGAAGTATATTCTTACAAGCAGCTGATCGCATGCATACTTTTGTATGCAGTTTATCTTTTAACAGTTCAGATTTGCTACAAATTTTAAATAAATCTTCAGAATTTTTCAAAACATTCATCATCTTTACAAAAGATGTTGAGGCGCTAATCCATTTTTTTCACTAATCATCAGTTATTTTCCTCATACGTGAAAATCTGAGAAACTACCTCTAGCGTGGTTAATTTACCCTCGACGTTTGCCTCGTTCAACTTGAACAAGGCTGATAAACATTGTTCCGATGAACACAAGTAGCAATGATTCTGCAATTGCACCTTCTGTTACCGGCAAAATTTGTCCAATCTCACCAGTACTGACAAAAAAGATATCAAAAGAATGTATACAGTCACTTTATTAGTTCTTTCTGCACTGGATTCTGCTTCTTCTTCTGAAGAAACTGTAAATAAAATTATGAATGAACTATAAATAAATTCAATAAAATAATGAAACTCTAATGAAGTACAATTCACTAAGAAATTTATCGAATGCAATTAAAATTTTTAATCAAATTATAATAAATTAAATCAATATACTCCTTCATTCAGATTATTTTTTAATCTATTGTAATCTCGTTCTTCCTATAAAATAATTTAATATAAAAAAGGTTTATATTTTCTTTTCAATATTAAAAAGCTAATGCGCGATTAATTTCAAAAAATTATATTAATTAATCTCATAAGCTTAGGTAAAATATTTTTTTAAGATTGTTGAGATAGCCATATCCTTGTTAAGATAGACATTTTCATTTAAAATTCTGTGACATATGTGGAGAAGTATACTGGAGATATGTTGAAGAGGCTTGGTGGAATACATATTTTATTTCTTCGAATTGCATAAAGTAATCAATAATAAAATTAATTACTTCTTTAACTTATTTTTTATTACTTTAAGCTGCTTAAAAAATAAAAGAACGTTAAACAATTAATATAAAATAAATTTTCAAAATTGTGCATAATTATTATTTACAACAAGGATAAACTATCACCATATAATAATAAGACATATTTCTCCGGTGTCAAAAATGATAATCGGAGAAATTATAATATAAAACTTAATACTGCAGGTTAAAACTTCGACATTTAATGGGATCTTTTGTCAGCTTTCATAAGACAAATTTTAAAAATCTTATAATTCTTATAATATGAATATTTTTAATGGTTTCTTTTAGTAATGTAAAAATAATTTTAAACTTCTTTGAAAATAAAAACCTAAATTAGCTTGACAAAAATATATTGACATTGTTTTTTTTTATTTGTAGCGAGTATGAATTTTTTAATTTTGGGCAAAAGTAAATGAAAAGAAATATATTATTTTAGAGACATTAGTTAAAATACTAAACATCCTGTAAAGGTGTAAAACTCAAATTTTGATGTTTTTATATTAGTTTAGTTGAATACAATGTAAAGAATTTTAGATAATGAAAACATTTAAATGGTAATTTTCGATGCATTTGTGCAATTTGAATCGAACAAATTTAAATAACCAACTCCGTATACGATTTAGCAAATATAAACCTTAGAATTTGAAGAGATTATTTATTAAGTTAAATGCCAAAATGTCAGGATTTCCCTTTTTCATAAAAAGAATCCAACTTAAACTAAATTTATAAGCCAATACAATGAATAGATTATTTTTTTCATTTCCTACGAAAAATGAAATTTTCCCAAATAACTTCAATGAAATTTGATCCTTCCAAAAAGATATTTTCATCTCACAAAAAGACCGAAATTGAAAATATGACTTAAGGAAATTAGGACTTGCAGAATAAACTCGAAATGCGAAATGTCTTATGTACGATTTTTATTTGTTTATGTCTATTTGATTTTATAAAAATTTTCTTTTCAATAATGTTTCTAATTCTAAATGTTGACTGAAAGAAAGGTATTCAATAACAATAAAAAAAGTTATGAGGGTCTGAACATAAACCAAACGTAAATGTACTCGGATTCATTTGAATGAAATAAACTGAAAAGTGGAAAATTGTTTATTATTACAAACATTAGAAAGCAATAAATCTTTTCTTTAAACGATATTCGCTTTATCTTTAGGATATAATGTATAATTGCGTAGAAAGCATATATTTCTATTTCAAATATGTTTACAGGATTTGGAGAAATTTTATAATAAGAAATGTTTTTTTATTATTTCCAGATCTTATGTCTAAAAAATAACTATTTTTATAGTCTGAAGAATGTGCTTTTACATTTATGCTGAAATTTTACTTTTTAATTATAAACAAAATATGATCTTACCTTCCCATATTTTTATTGGAAAAAAATCGGATGTAACTAATTGTAGAATAACAATTAATTTATTATTTTTCAATAAACCCAAAATCGATCCTAGTTTTCTTTACAAAAGAAGTATAGGAAGGTATGATTTTTTGCTTATAATTAAGATATATAATTTCAGTATAAATATAAAAAAAAATTGACTATCAAAATATTTATTTATTTTTTGAAAATAAGATCTGAAAATTATAATCTAAAACCTCTATTTCTGTGAGGAAATTTAAAATAAATTTTATATCTGGCTTTTGTATGTAGATTTCATGCAAAAGGAAGAGTTTACTTGAATTTTTGTCTAATTGGTATTATTTATTGCTTTCCTATAGATGTAAAAAAATATATGAATAATAATGATATTTATTTGAATAAAATACATCGGAATTTAGTAGAATTATAAAACAAACTTAATTTCATGATATTTTGTAACTGCTTTACAATTTTTTTCTTTATTAATTAATTTTTACATACATTTTTAAATATACTATATCGTTCTTTATTTTGCTTATTTCGACATGACATTCTCGTTGCTTCGACATGACATTCTCGTTATTTTGATAGTTTCGCTTTATATATAATCATTCACTTGTGCTTAATCGATATTTTTAAATGCTTATAGTTAATGATAGAATTTGAGTTTATACTATTTGTTGCTTAAATAATTTAAGATAATTTAGGTAGTTATTAAAGTAACTGCTGCTACGAAATCTTTATATGACTATAATGTATATGGATGATGAGATTTGTTTAAAATGATTGACATACCTCTGCCGTGGCCATATTTCTGCTGCTTGCCTGGCGAATTCATGCTATCTCTTCTTATGATTTCTGTTACTAATGTCCGATATTCCGTTGTTAAAGACACTAAAAAAAAGAGATTTTTATTAGGGTTTAAATAAATTGTAACATTAAGAGCCAACAGAATATTACTCATATGCTTTTTACTGCATAAATGAATTCCTATTTTAATCTTTTACTGATTTTTTACTTGCAAATTTATTTTCAATTATAAGGAAAAATCCATAATCGTGTTTTCTATGTAAAATAAAGTCAATTTCAAGATATTTGATGGAAAATTGAAATATGTACACAATCGTAATGAAAAATATTTGCTTTCGATGTCAGTACTAATTTTTTAATCAAAAAAACTTCGCAAACCATTAAAAAATTTAAAAACTCATTGATAGATCTGCCCATTGTTTTAAATGTTGCAAAGAGTGGTCTAGAGAACGCAATATTTGCTAAGGCTAGTAAATTTAAAATATAAAAAATCTGATTATGCCAGAAATATGATAATTTTGCCAATATTCGTTTCTGCATCATAGCATTTTAAAAGAAATAAAAAAAATGAAATAAGGGTTAAACACAAATAATACTAGAATTTCATTAATTTATACTTGTGAAATTTAACTTGCGGCATTTTCAAGATGCAAAAAAAAAATTAATTTTCATCCTTTTTTCAGATGAAAAAATTAAACCATTAAGGAAACGTGAAAGAATTGAAACGCAGAGATAAAGTTCAGAAATAATAAAAGTTATATTTTTCATTATGAATTTTCAATATTATTTCATTTCTTAAGTGGATTTGTAATTTTCGCTTTTTTTTATGTCCATTAGTTTTGAATTATTTTTTTTCGAACTATCCCCTGTGATGCTTCTTCATACTCAGACTTCCTAAAAACTTGTATAGAAGCAACTTTTGATTTACCCTTTTCTTTTATACGATAAGAATGCTATATTAGTAGAATTTTTATTCTCTTAAATGGTACATATGCATAATATTGGAAAGAAAGCGTTTTATTCAGCAGTTGTGAAGAAAGCACAGCTAATTAACACAGCAGATTTCCACTAAAGTTCACATTTTAAAAGGACCTCTTTTTATTCCATCCATTGTAATTTTAAATTAAGACGCATGTTCCACACAATTGTATTCTGAAAATAAAAGGCTTAACAAATATGAAGCATTTAACCTATCACATAAGTCTTACTTTTCAAACTAAAAGTATTAATATGAAATTTCTAGAAGAACGAATACAAAATACTTCAAAAATAACAAATAACCTTTTCCACTTCAGATTTTAACAAAATATCCGTTTTACCAACTTTACTTTCCATGCCAGTCACTTTTCTATCCATACGTTTTTATTTTCACCCTCATAAAGCTTCTGAATCATAGAAACCGTTTGTACCGTCCATCTTTTCAATAAATAACGCATCAGCCTTCCTTGAAAGGCTCATAGGTGACCTGAAAATTCATTTCCATGAATATGCAAATTATACCACGGGGAAAAGCGCCTCAGCTCGTAACTCTTAGAGAAGGACCTTATGCATGATAATTATTATTCCGGGTGAACCTAATGAATATATAATCAGTTCCCTTTAACTTCGAAATCCATTCGGAAAAGAATTTTTCCTTAACTCACCTGTTATTACTTTCCTCGTTGGATAGGTTAGCAGCTCTTCGGTGACAGCTTTGGGAGGAAGAGGAGTTGGGATCACCAGGCCTGCAAAACATCAAGAAGAGATGTTATGAGTTTTCAAAGAGTAGGAGAAAATGGGCTTCAAACTTTTGCCTACAGTCAGTTTAGATTGAAGAATTGGAAGAGGTTAGAAAGGTTAAATTTTGTTATGAATAAGAAACGTGTTGTTGTTCAATGAATAATTCTACATTTTAGAGCATTCCGGGAATGTCTTTCTTTAAGTTTAAATATTCGATAGTGTACAGGTTAAGTAATCAATACTCTAAAATAATAAAAGAATTTTCATTTTCCTTCACATTTTTCAAACTATATTATGCCACCTTATTTTATATGCAACTTTCACTTCCAAGTTTGAGGGGATAAAGTTGAAGAAATAATAAATTTTTAACTTTATGGGTTAACCTATGGATTTTTTTATGGGTTAGTAATGTGTTGTTGAATAAATCAGTTAATTGTTGCCAAACTAATGCATTAATTACAAGTAAGCACAATAATTGAGAAAAAGACTAATAATAGTGTTGAATGTCGCCAATTTGTAATTTTCGTATAAAGTGTAAAAATATGGAATGTTTACATCTTTTAGTATATAACAAAGGAGATGCAAATTAAAATAAACAAATATTCCTTCAATTTTACTGAAGCAATACTAGAATTCGAATAGTTATATTTATTTAGAATTCGAATTCTATATAAATTATAAAATGGATTTATTTAAAAATAAAATTGAGCATTATTTGCTTATTCCCTTAAAATGCTGAGCTGGCTGCACTCAAAATACCGGCATCTGAATTGCCCTGTTAAAAATCATGGTTCTTAAATTTACTAAATTTTTGTTATTATATTAAATAGGAACTTTTAAATTTAATGGAAAATGAAATTTAGACGAAAATTATTATCTTTTTCTGGTCCTGTATTTGAATTTTTTTAAATAAAGCGCTTTGAATTAAATATACTCATATGATTAATCAGATTTAACTTAATAAATATAAATTAAGAAAAGTTGAAATATAACTAAACCATTATACATGCTGGATGAGTGGATATATGAAAAATTAAATTAAATAACATGAAAACAAATCAAATTTTTAATAAATTATTTTTTTAATTAATTTAAAATAAGATAACTCTCAAAATTTTATAAATAAAAAGTTTTGTTAAGAGTAAAAGTTTGTTTTCTTCTATTTTTTTTTTGGGGGGGGGGAATGTTTAAAAGAAACAAAATCCGAATAATAATAATTTCAAGATAAAAATGAAATACAAAATATGCAATACGAAAATCTGTTGTCGCTAGATTTATAAAATGAATTCATTTAAAGCAAGTTCTAAAAATATTTCAATAAACAAAATTAATCAAATAAAATAGAAAGTACTGTATTCAATTTTGTTGAGATAATTATAAAACTTAATTATATTTTAAATATAATGTATTACAACAAATCTGAGAAAAAGTGAACTTTATTTTGTGGTCAAGGTATTTAAGGAATCAATCAAGACTTACATTACTATTCATAACTGAGAGGAAATATAATGTGATTAAAATACAATACGAAACAATGCATTCAATTTTATTTAAATTATAATAATAAAAATATTCTTCCAAATGATAAAACATAAATAAAAATTACAAAAAATTATTAAATTTAGGGAAATATTTTTTGACCATTTGATATAAATTAAACAGCAACATTTTTAAAATTTAAGATCACTAGAAAAACATTTTTAATGCAAAGATATTTTCATAAGATATAACAGGAAACACCAATAACTAGATAAAGTTTTCATTCATTGATGTTTTAATTAATTTCTAGATTGTATAGAATTGAAAGAATTTTTCTCTAGCACACTTATAACAAATTCACTGTTTCTCTAATTTTTATGTATACAACCAGCTCATTATTTTAACTCATTATTTATGTATACAAACAACTCATTATTTATGTATACAAACAACTCATTATTTTAACTCATTATTTATGTATGCAAACAACTCATTATTATTCACTCATTAGTCTACATGCATATTTAAAGAGATATAATTTATCATCAATGATTTGCTGGATGTTTTATTGTCAAATTATATAGTTTTTAAAGCGGACTTAAAAATTCAGTTGCGTTAGCTAAAAAAAAAACTATAGGAGTATGTCCGCAATTTAAACAAATTCTATATATTCAGTGATTCTAGTTAATCTATGAGAAGAAGCATAACAAATGTCTAAATTAATTAGTGCAATTGAATGAAAAATTAAAACAGAAATATATTTTAATTTCATGCAATTACATATGGAAATAATTAGTCAGCTTATCAAAGAAAAGGGGAAATGAAAAATCCAAGAAATATTATAATCCCACCACTCATTATTGACCAACTATTTAAAGTAAAGATTTTATTAGTTTCTTTCTGTGCATCTCTCATATTTAATCAGCTGTGCTGTGATTATTAAAATTTTATTATCTATTCCTTAACAATCATATCTCAGCTTTTAAAAACAAACTAATAAATATAATCTGAAAGATATAATTAACTCTTTGAGACAGAAAATTGATTCAACAAGATAGTATATTCAAACATAATTTCCTAGGTCCCAAACATTTATTTCACTGCTTATTCAAAAATCATTCAATGTTATCTTAGAAAAACAGAATGTAAGAAACCTTAAACCTCTATTGATTTCAGTTAAAAAATGTGACATGTAGAATAGAAATTTATAATTAAATGATAAAATATACATTAAAGCAATATGTATTATGCCTAAAATTCATGTATGAAATAATTCAAAATAAAGTGATGATTAAATGATTTCATATAAGTGAAATTGCCAATATATATTATAACTGAGATAACATTATAATGTCTTATTAATTTCTATCTATCTTGAAAATCCCCAGTATTATAACTTCCTTTATTGTAAGTTCTAGTACATCAATAGGAAATGAATCGAACAAAAAATAGCATTATCATTTTTCAATCACGTTTAATAAAATATTACTATAATACACAATTTTTACAACTTAAAATAAAATAAATGATAATTAAATTTTTATAACCAATTAAGCAGTTGTCATATGTAAGATTTAAATTCAAGCAATTTATGAAACCAGATATATTGCACAGAATATGATATAATTAATGATTATGAAGAGAGTGACTCTTACGATATAATTTAATGGATCCTTGAGTTTCACTAATCGTGTTTTTCGCAACACATTGATAAGATCCATAATCTTCCGGCTGCAAATTTCGGATAGTCAGCTTCATGTATGTTTTGTATGAGTTTCTGGTGATGTGTGGATGATATCTGGTGCTCTTGGAAACGACGGCTTCATCGTCTCGCAGCCAGTAGTTGTCGGAGGTAGGATGGGCTTCAGTCAAGCATTCCAGATATACATCAGTACCGACAGGTGCACCAACTAATTGGTTTTGTATCCATATAAGAGGAGGAACTGGAACAGCAAATATAGAATTATTTAAAAGTGATGAAAATAACAATATCAGTATATAGATTCAAATAGCGATTGAGACACATAGTAGCACAATGATATTTCAGAATTGATTCCTTTATCCTTAAATAAAAAAAACTACTATGGACTATAGCTACGATAGAAAATATACAAAACAATGTATCTAATATTGTTGCAACTCCCAGATATGTAACGCAGCTAGTAAAAAACATAAAGCATTTGCAATGTATAACTGAAATTTAATTTTTATTAAAAGCAGTAAAAGCTAAATTTTCCCATTAAATGTAAAGAATATTAATAAAGAAATTTCAGACAAAAAAAAGATAAAAATTTGATATTTTGTTTGCTTTGAGTAGCCAATGGCGTTACTATTGAATATAGTTCTTAACTAAATTACGTATTCATATTTCATTTGGTGTCTGACTAATTGAGGATTGTTTCTCAGGATAACTTCTCACATCATGGACACCTCAAAAATGAGGATGAGAAGCCTCCTGTATGGTGGTTGCTTTTCGCTATCCTGAGGGGTACAGAAGTGGTGGGAATCGGTTATCTTCTCTCGATGGAGGGATGTACTTCCTAAGGGAAAGGCTGTATCATGATCAGTGATGGCCCTTAGGACTCAAACTTATTTTCCCGCCAGTGTTGTTTCCACTCCGATCCGATCAATCCGATTTTCTAATGTGTCTTCGGCTGGTAGGAATAGACTGTTAGGGTTTATCAAACAGCTTCATACAATTAAGTAATATATGATAAATCAATATCATTCAATCAATCATGCGCAATATGAATCGCAATAGATTCATCACGAATAGTAAAGCACAGTAAGTTAGATATACAATTCAAAAGATGATGAATGAATATTAAAAATTTCATTATGAAAATTATTTCAAAATGAAATATTACTTAGATTTACATGTACCTACAGAAATCTCAAGATATTTGAGGTTGAATCAAGTCCTATTTCTTTAGGACTTATATTTAGAGTTGATAACTAGGATTTGTCATTATATCTTTTTAAAGCAAACATTCAAATAATACTTGATGCTTAGGCTTTTATTTATTTTGTAAATATACTAAAGACACTATTCATTTCTTTTTTCATTTTTAACTAAATATATTGCAATTTTTTTTTTCAAAATTGCAAAATGAGTATTTCTGAAAGGTTAAATTCTAAATATAAAAGTTTCCCCTTCCTTTCCTATTTTTGAAAAGTTTATTAAATTTCATATAAATTCAACAAAAAATTATATCTGCAGTAAAAAAAAAATTCTAAGATGAAGTATTTTCATTTCGTTGAAGAAAGAAAAATGTAATAACAGTGTCTGAAAAACATAATTTAAATTAATGACGAATTGGAAAGTAAGTGAGTTAAAATAAATATGAAATATGTTATGAAAATGATACTAGATTGAAAAGAAAATACATTCCTGATTCAAGCTACTTAGATCTTTCTTTTCATTTATTTTTTTTTCCTTATATATGTAAAATCTTTATCAATGTGTTATTTACTGTTTTTCTCCAAATCATTTTTGCTTTCAAATTTGTATCTTAAATTATACTTTATTTACCTTTGATTTAAATTTTTCGGCAGAGAAAATTATATTTAACTTCGAAATCTAGGCATCGAAATAATTTCATTTCGAGCAGGGAAACCTAATTCTGTTTAAATTGACAAATTGTAAAAATAAATATCTTCCAATAAAAATGGAAAATGGAATAAACCAAATATATTGAAAAACTATACTGAAATACAGTTTTCCACTTGATGACACTGTTTTTAAAATGGATTTTATATTAAACTTTCTTAAAGAAATATATTACAATATTTTTTATTTTACTCAAATGCTGATAAAAATTATATATTCAAAGTCTTGCAGGACAATTCAAACGCATCAACTTAGTTCCATTTAATATGTTTACTGGAGTAAATTGGAATCTTTTTCTCTCTCAAAAGCAGTAAATTAATCATTTTAATACAAAGCAAGACGAAAATGAAACTGAGTTTATTTCAAGAAGCAAGCATTTTCTTTCAAAAGAAGTGACATCGGAAGTGACACCACACCTGTTACTTTTCACGCTCCTCCCTGATGAAAGAAATGAAATGCCTCAAGCTACGTAGGGAAAAAAAAAGAACTCCCATTTTCTCGAATTTTACAAACATTATTATCTATCCTTTCATCTGGAAAAAGAAAGAGATCTCTTTTTGTTGCTATGATAAGTTGTTATCAATATTCATTGATAATGCAAATGCTTAACGTTGTAAAAGCGGATAAGAAAACCTTTCTAAGAAAAAAGGAATTTCATTGCAGATTTTCAGAAAGGAATCCATTTAGTTTATATCTCATAGAAGTTGTGAGATTAAGCAAAGAATTTGAAGCTTCGAAAGAAATCATTTTTTTTTTTTGTTTTATTGTTGTATTCTTCTCTTTCATAAGCGACAGCAAACTCAATTCTGCAAGATTGTAATCTTCCGCAGATAATAAACTATTTTCATTTTAAAACTTTCAAAGTAAATCTGTCATTTTTTTCATAACAGGATACTAAAAAGTGGATGATTTGAGATGACACAAAAACAAGTCAAATCTTATAATCTTAGAAATGTCTTTAAGAAGCTTTTTTTCAAACAGCAACAGATTAAATTTTTAGGACTCGAATCCAAGTGTCAAAGATAGTCAGTTTATAGATCAACACCATAAGGCATCTTAAAATTGTTTTAGAAAAGCAGATATGAACATAGTTATTTAGTATCTGAGACACAATCAACGATTTTTGATAATTGAAATCAGGGCTTTTAAAAATACCGTATAATATAAAGATGAGTCACTGATTTGCAAAATGTCATTTAAATTCTAAAGTTACATTCCTTACAATTTATCTGGAAAAAATAGAATTTCTTTTTAATAGATTTAATTACTTTGTCAATGCTCCGTTCTTTCTTAAAAATGGAAAATTTTGTGTTCAACAATTGTTCATTAAATGATGGAATGGAAAAGGAATCCGTTTGCATATAAATTGGGTGAGAGTTAATTTTAATCGTTTGCTTATAAATTGGGTGAGAGTTAATTTTAATCTTTTGCTTATAAATTGGGTGAGAGTTAATTTTAATCGTTTGGGAATTTAAAAATTGTCACATTACTGGCGACTTTATTTGTTCATCCTGAACGCATGTTTTTATCTATAATTTCTAATGCATTTTAATATTCGCATATGTGCATGTAAGTATAAATTAATATGATATAAACTTTTGAACTTTTATTATCTGACTCGGCTTAAAATGAAAAAAAGAACCCTAAAATGCTAAAGTATTGATAATAGCATGAAAAATGCAAAATATGCATCGATTTCTGAAATTAGGAACATCCGGTAAATTTTCAAACGTTAACAATTTTTCTCATTTGTTGGCAAAGGATTTTAACACAATATTTTTCTTATTATTTTCTACTTTCCTTCTACATTACTTAAATATAAAATTTTATAGAATTAATTAGAATCCAGAGTTAATTAGCTTTAAAATTCCTTTCAATAAATTTCATTATTTTTTATTGCTGTTTCTTTACTACAATACTTCTTTACTACTAGAAACATATAACTCGCAATCAAGCTATAAAAATATGTAGAGGGATTTAGTGCTAAATTCTCTAATATTGCACGAATTTAAATTTTCTTGAAATATAAACCAAAATATAAATACATATGTATTATTTAATTCCTCCACTTTTTATTGTGAGGCCTCATTAAATGCTGTGACAAAAGCTTTCAATACATTTCTCTTCAAATTAATATGTAACCGCTTAAATATTACATGATACAAAAGATATTGATAAACTATCATGATTTCTTTGATTTAAAAATCCAATAAGAATCAGCTACATAATTAAATTTATTCCTGGATTCTACGTTAAAAATTTTCACAGCTATCATAATGGCACCATGCCAAATGCCGAGTGAAGAAAGTGCCTGTCAAAACTTTTGGTAATGATGCTTGATGCGTCGAAAAACTATTAACAATCTCATGTTATCGAGTTAATGAATTTCTGTGAAAACTTTATAATTAAATAACATAATGGTGAATTGCATGTATTTGAATAACAATATTATCAAAAATTCAGTTTTATTAAAAATGCTAACTATTTATGTCGGTAAGTTTCTCCTCTGGGAATGTTGCTGGTGTTTAATTTAATTTCAGTTATGTCTATTAAATATATTTTGGTATTTTTAATTCCTTCAAATAAGAATCTTTAAGAATTAAATTCACATTAAAGCCGTGTTTTACTTACACGAGACATGTTCTGTTTATCAATTAGTTTTCCGAAGAAGTTAAATCCCTGATATCATAGGGATATCATTAATAACTTAATTTTATGGTTAATCTATCTTCTAATGGCTCGTTTTCTTTAGTGGATCGGTAATATCGACTTTTTATTCCTCATATAAAAAAAGGGTTCATTTTTTTTTTATTTCTCAACAATGAAGGGAAATTCTGGGTTTAAATATTTTAAAAAACAATAGAAATGGTTTTAATCACTTTCAACAATAAAGTACATAAGTGAAAATTATGTACATTGAAATTGATGCCATTAAAATTCCTCACCTTTGAAATTGGTGTAAAAATTATATTCATGCCGTAATGCTTTTGAAAGTTTTTGAAGAAAAAGCAGCAAAATCTAAATTTTAAATTGCATAAAATTTCAAAGATATATATTTTTAAAGGAACATATTGCCCTTTTCGGAAGTATATTTTTAATATATTTGGAAGATATAGGTAAAACTGTTATGGTATTTTGAGTAACAATGTTTGGATAAAATACAAATTTTTATCAACAAAACAACAAAATGGGCAGTATAAAATGATTAACAGCGAAATGCAAATTTTTTAAGTGCATAAATTTTTTTAAAAAAATATTTTTCAGGTACATATTTACATTTTCCAAAGTATATTTTAAATATATTTGTAAGATGTCGACGAAATAGTTCTGGGCTGTTGAATAACGATAATTGGATAAAGTGCAAATATTTAACAAAACAAAAAACTGCAATAAGAACAAAATGGGGAAACAAAAGGATAACAACAAAATGTAATTTTTTAATTATATAAAATTTCAAAAAATAATTCCTTTTCAAAAACATATTACCACTTTTCAAAGTAAATATTTAATATATTTTGAAGATCTAGGTAAAATAGCTATGGTGTGCTGAGTACCGATGATTGGATGCATACATATTTTCCTTATTATTAGTGCAAATACATATATATTACAAAATGTATCAGAAGATAAAGAGAATAATGCAATAGTAAGAACATCTGTAATGCAGTAATTCTTGTAATATTAATGCAATGTCTGTCATAATAATGCAATATCTGCAATAATAATGTAATATCTGTAATAATAATGCAGTGTCTGTGATTATAAGGCAATGCAATAATACCTGCATACCTGCAATAAGAATCAAAATCAAGTTATTGTATAGAGGATTTTTATTTAATTTAGATATTGTTTATTTATAAAAAAAAAGATTTACAGCAATTGTGATAAGTTTAGGTGTACCAAACTAATATTTCAGTAACATTTTAACCATTAAACTAACTATAACATATATTTATCTCACAAAACAGTCCCTAAAATGGCTCTGACCACACTCCATTTTATTTTTTGAAGCTACTTTCCCTTCATTTTTATTTTAATTAAATTCAATAACATTTCCTCCATTAAGAAAGAAATTGGATTTCTTTCGTTGAGATCAATGAACATAAACATGGATGAATTAAATACACGTGTTGCAGCATCATCGTAACCGAGAAAATTACTTCCTCAAGAACCCTAAAGAAACACGTTTAGAAACCTCGTATTTCCTTCATTTAATTAGAAATAGTCCTGATCGGAAAGCTTTAGTACTGCTTCTCCTTCAAGTACAAGAATGTCCAGTGGAGCCCATCTTTTGCTTAAGGAGGGGGGAGGACTTTTCGCATTAAGGGATTAAAGTCAATCGCAAGGCTATTCCGCCTTTTGAATAGGAGTGCAAATATTTGGTCTCGTGTTTGATAGAAAAAAAATTGGTTAACCTTAGTTGGAGTTGGTATTTTTTGTATCTCCCCTAGGTACTCAGCCACTATCTGGCGATAAAATTATTTTAGGAAATCTTAAGAGGTTTCTGAGGTTTATCATTTTGCTCATATTATGTTTCTTTGGCATGGGCATTTATTTTTAATGGAGATTTATTCAGTGTCAAACATATTATTGTAGGTAAATGTAAGAAATAAAAAAAGATAATATTTGCAAGAAGATCCATAAAATAAATTTCTAAGAGAAAAGGAAATATAAATCTAAATAAAGTGTAAATTAACGGCAAAACGTTTTGAATAAAAAAACTCAATGAATTGAAATAATTAGCTAAAAAATGTCACCAAATTCAGATCCGTACAGTAGATTTTAAAGTGAAATTAATTCATTAACATATTGGTGCCTTAGATTTCTTCGATGAAAGTGGCTCCTAAGGCAAGTTATATATTTTTTATATTGCATTGTTCTTGAGTAAATTTAAGAGTGAATTTATATGGTAAAAACATTATTTTAGAACGATCAGAGTTTATTTATTGTTGAATTAATAAAAATATAAATTTTATTAATTGGAATAAGAAACAGTTGAAATCTTTCTACAATTTTTTAATCCATACATAATTTCGGGAAAGAAGCCTTAATACATTATTAAATGATAAACAATTCTGTTGTCAGAGAAAATAAATATACTTAATAAATAATAAAGTCTATAAATATTGATGCAAATTCAATCAGAAAATCCAATTTTTCATATATTTTTACAATAATTAATCCAAAGTATACTGATGCATTCCTATTTTAATTTAATTCTTCACTAACATCACAAAAAATATCTATATGACTTATCAGGTATTTTTTAATATTTGTAACGAATTTCATTCTTTTAGAGAAAAGAATGTCTATAAAACAAAACAATATGTTACATAAACATCTTTAATTATGCCCTAAATTTAGTTATTTGACCGAAAAGATTCTAATCTAAATCTGCATTAATCTATCTAAATCAATATTCATAAAAAAATTGATTTGTTTAAATCTTCAAATGAAAAATTATTGAAAACTGTAAGGAGAAAAAGATTTCATTTTGTAAATATAATTCATCTATATAGAAACAACAGAGTTTGCTGCAAAACAAAATACAAATACAAACTTAATGCAAATATTACATGGCATAAATCAAAATACAGATTAAAAAATCAAATACTTACATTTTACATCTAAGTATATTCTTCGGCTAATTGCAGGGGGCACTTCATTATTCGCCAAGCATAAATAAGCCGCCATGTGCTCTCTGTTTACATTCAGGAATGTAAGTGTTTCATTTTTATACTCATTGACTGGAGAAAAAAGTAATAGAATTATAAAAAAATATTCAAAATTTAAATCCTTATTAAAAATAACTAGCTGCTTTCTATTGATAATTTGACTTGAAATTATTTTAGTCGTTTTTAAAAATAAGTAGTAAAATGGAGCATCTTTAGATATTTTGAATTCTTCACAAGTCATTCAAAAAGATAAGGGAATTTAAATTTTGTTATGCTGATTTAAGAAATAAAGCAATTTAAATTTCATCTAAAAAGGACAAAGAATTATTAAACAGTTAATAAATGAGATTGAAATTGCTTTTAAACCTTAAATAAAACAATACTACACATACTCAAATCAAATAATTAAACCAGCCGGAGTGGTCTCTCAGAAACTTTCTCTCACATTCTCCAATAAAGGTCTTATCCCCTTCATTTGCATAAAGTTGGAAAGACCACAAATACCCTGCATAACATTTGCATTGTTACGAAATGTAGATTTTTGGCGAGAATCTAAACCTTTTTACTAAATATATCGCGATAATATATATTTTAGAAATCTTTCTGCTGACCGATAGACGCCAATATTTTACCCAAAATTACAGTAATTGTCACAGGATAACATACTGACTTTCATTGAGGCAGCCCATTGCATTTGTGAGTCATTGCATTTACATGTATGCAGAGATACAAATTGGCTGACAGTCAATCCTTCAACCTATTTGACTGAAAATTTAATAACTATCTATATTCAAGATGTAAACCAAGGTAGTAAATTTTATTGGCTTACATGTTTTCGTTTTAGTGTTATCGGATTAGTGTTATTAATGCCTTTAGTTAAGTGTTCAGAGAATGCCTTTAGTTTAGTAAAAAGAAGAATTCACTATTTAAGCAGACTATACTTTTATTAATTATGATATATTTTTACACGTTATTCACGGAAATCAAAAATTTTATATAATGATTTATTTCAACGAGCAAGTGATAATTATAATTATTCTAATAACGCTTAACAATAATCCTTATATTCAAGAAAAGGTAGCATTTATATAAAAAGTGGAGGTGCGTTGTCCATTTAAGCTGTAGTTATTATATTTTCTTTCAAAATGATTTAGAATATTTCCTTCAAAATTCGTAAAATAAAACAGTGAATTGATTTTAAAAAAAACCTATAATGTTATTGATTTTGGCATGTTTTAACAATTCCTCGTGATAAATATAACGATATTTTATCTTGGATTATTCTATTTTATAAAAAGGAGTCATTTATCATATTATGGTTAAGCATTCTCTTTGAGAAAACAACTGGAAATTACTTTCACCCACTACAATATTTTAGATGATTGATTGAAGCTTTATGTCACTTTTGGAATTTATATTTGTTGAAGATTAACGCAGGGAATATTGCAAGACAACAGCAAGAGTCTTTATTTACACAACAATACACAGATGAAGACGTTACAGTAAATGATTAACTATGAACAGGAATTAAGGTTAGCAACAGCATAAAATGGATCTCTTATCATATAGAATGCATGTGATGTAAACGTCTAACATCTGGCGCATGCACAACATTTACAATTTACATAACGCCAGATTCTATTATAAGATAAAGAGGATTAAAAAGTAGAAAATGAACATTAGTGTTTAACAATATTTATATTTTCCCTCAGTAGCAAAGATCATCAAATGCAATTACAAGGAGGTGGCAATACCAGAAGTAAAATTACCCAAACAACAATTTGACTTTCCTGGGATTATTTACTTGTAAGGGATGGAATATCTCAGATTTTTTTATGTTGTATGGTAATTATATCACACAATATGCATAAAAGAGAAGATAAATCCATACGTTCAGCCCTGTGCAAATCATAAATTTATATTTTATTTCATTATCACACAAGATAATGTTAGAAATTCTGTTTTTCAGAAGCATGATACTCTTAAGATGAATCTAATTTTATGATTTTTACAGAAATTTAATGCAGGTGACTCAATTCCTCAAGATTATTCATCTATGATTTGTAATTCCTACTCAAAAATTTTTCTAATACTCACTTGTAAAATTAAATTCAGTGAAATAATTGAAAACCTTTTCGTAGACAGTGAGATAATTATTATAGTTTGAAAATAACTCATACGTTGGTAATGCAACAGCTAAAGGCAAGGCTTAGATTATCAATACATGTAGGCAGGTGCTGGCGTAAGACTTAGTTTCTAACTGACACATTACTCCTCAATGATTCTGAAAAGTAAACATGTCGTCATAAAAATCTTGAGAGTCAATTTGTAAACGGATTTCATAAACTTTAATATTTATTTGATGATGCGGACAATAGCTTAGTTAATACCTCTTAATCACAGTTCTTAAGGATGTTTATATTGAAAGTTACCGCAGACATCATTGATATTGCAGATTATAAGTATCAGATTACAGTAGGTAGTCAGAGTTCAATACAATCAGTTGACGTCCGCCCTCATTCAGTCCTGAAGAGGAAAATTATGCAGATTCAGTTTATATCAATTGCATACTGTAATTACCACTGTTCCAACAAAGTAAATCCATAAAAAAAATACAAAATTTGACGTTTTAACTTATGGCTTTGGCTATATATGAGGTAGATTAAATTGGATTAGAATCGCAAACACCATTATTTAACTCTTAAAAAATAGATATATTTCTTATATTATATTTCCAAAACAACAGACATTTAATCTGATGATGTTTTGAATTTAAAAAAAGCGAATGAAAGAAAGAAAGAAACCGAAAGAAGGAGTGGCGTAAAGAGGATAAATAAACATTTTGCGCATTACTCAAAAGAACAAGATTATAAAAGGCGAGAGAAAGTGACATGTTTTTTATACCCATCTGCCTTAAGCAGGATTTTGACAATAATCCCACGTCATTCTCTCCATATCGAACAAAAAATAAATCTCACTTCCCTCACACCCTTGTTTACGAAACCTATTTGTTACCATAGTCTTATAGATAACAATTTTATAAATATATATAGAGCCTCATACCGTGGCTTTAACGCCAGTTATCATGAAAACACATTTCATTTTGTGTCACATTTTTTATTATTACCAGAGACACTTCACTCCTTTCTCGGAGACTAAAAAAACTTCAGGAAAAGTATAAAAAAGAAGTTTTTATATAGAAAATAATCTAATAAAAAGTATAATGTTGGATGGATGGGAAAAGGTGACGAAACTGGTGACAGGGGATAAGATGAAGAGAGGTAAAAAAGGAACAAAACTATATATATATACATGTAACTTATCTCTCCTAAAAATGAAGCCTTCGAAAAAAGGCAAAAGAAGAGCAGAGTATGAACTTAGTGTAGGTTACACGAGTCACGGTTCGTTGAAATAAGTCTTGTTTTTTTCCGGTTCAATTTTTTTATGTCATCCCTGGATGCCCATTCCTTTTACACTCCGTATAGATATATCAGTTTTCAGAAGTTCGATACTGGATGCGCGTTTTATTTTTCTTCAGATTAAGTATTTGGCTCTGTTTAGTTTCGTTCAATCTTTCTCTTATGGTTATCTTTTGTCTCGTATAGGGCTGATATTTTTATGAACCACATTAGGTTCCTGAAAGATTTTAGAATATACTGGAGGCCATTTTATTGACCAAATGCTGAAATCCAAATCTTTAGTCATGCATATCTTATTGATAAAATAAAATCAATAGCTTGAAGAAATATATTTTATGTACTTTGATTTAATAAGAACATTCTTGAAAAGATTACAATATTTAAATTCTTATACATTCTCCTTCTGCTTCCCATCAGTACTATATATATATATATATATATATATATATATATATATATATATATATTATTTTTTGTCGAATAGCAACAATGAAACAAAAACAAACAATCATGCGGGTTACAAATTACCTCATTAAACGTATTTACATAGCACTGAATTTCCTGTTTCTGTTAGCTAATTAATGAACTTGTAAAATATTATTAGAAATGTCCTGGAGATGACTCCCCGTGTCATCAAAAATACATTCAGTCACATGATAGAAGTTTCAAAAGAAATTTAAAAAAAATACTTCAAACATGAAAGTTTAGTTGAAAACCAAAGGCCTAAACATCAGCAAATGGAAAATAATTAAGGTTTGCTCACGGAATATTTTCCTGTCTTCCAAAACAATTACGTATCCTATCAAAATAGCATTATTACGTATCCTTTGCATTATTTTAAGATTGAAAAAATCATCGATAATTACATCAATTTCATTTCCGTACAGCTTTTCACCCTGATTTTAGTAATACTTTTAATTCAATTTGATGCACTATCTATAACTATGTTTTTAAATGATGTTATGTAATTCAAATTCAACCATTAAAACCTTCAATCATGTGTTTTTACTAATTATCAATTCTGAAGTAAGAATTTCCCTGCACTTTTATTTCTTAATATTTACACTTTTAAATTTGCAATAAATAATTGAATTGAATTCTTGGTTTTAAATTGCATTATTAATAATCAAATAAATTTTTGTATTCATTCAACGTTTCATGCATTAATAATACATTCCATTTAATTTAACAACATAAAATCAATATTCTGGTTAACAAACTGATTGCTACAGGGGGCTAATTAAGTGAAATATTATTGATATATTGACATTTCAAATAAGAAAAAAAAATGTTCTATTTCTGTGAATATTTTAGACGAGTTCTAATCATTTCAAAAACAGGCTCTGGTGCATTTGTTATTAAACAGTACTCCGTTAGTAAATGGCAATCATTAATATGTCTAAAATAAGGAAATCCACAGCTCAACAGCTTGGTATGTTTGGGCCTTAGATTAGTGAAATAATTTTGCTTATAATACTAGTATCTCAAGAATGTGATAATAAAAATGAGCAATAAAGAAGTCAGACTAAATAAATCTGCATTACATTTATTGACTCGAACAACATAACATATAAATATTTTTTATTAATTAAATCATTTTTCTCCATTTGCAAAGTGAAGTATGCATATCTGACATTTTAGTTGTTATGCAACAATTAGAGTATATTTTGCAACAATTACGTATCAACAATTTCAAGATTAAGCGGGGAAAAAATACAACTCTAAAAAGGCCTGTGCTAAAATTGCGGTTATTGATTACTCTTATATTGGGAAAATCTCAATATAAATTCAAAAGGCTTTTGATGTTCTAAAATATTTCGACTTCCCTGTCATGGCGGATGTGACATTCCACTAAAATTCAACATTTACTTGGGCTAAAGTCACCTAAATAAGGTGAAACGCCTTCACAGTTAGTTCAGATTTCACCTGATTAGTGTACACAATTAGCAAAGAGGACAAAAATAGATCTCATAAACTTCAAATAGGGAAGTTATCTTAACAGTTCAGTTCATTTTGATTGATCTTTATTGATAATCTAGTTTTCTAAGTTGAATTTTAAGAATTATCTGAATTAACAACAATAACTATATTTTTATAGTGTCTTGTATTTTCAGAAATAGAATCGTAAGATTTAATTTAGTTTCATCCTATTTTTAAACAGCATAAGGATTATTTGGAAGCAGAACTCATTATTTTGAAGTGTGAGCAGATATTATGACAACACCTAAGCCAGCATAAATTCTCGAAACTTTCCGCCCACACTAGCGGGAGACGTTTCATCTCAGATTATTTATTTAGCAATTATTTCATTTGCAAATTCAAGAACTCACCCACTGTTCGTCTAAACATAAATTCTTATATGAGCGCGATTGCACAAAAATATTATTAGCTAGATGGATGTAACTTGTTACTTGTTCATAAAATTCAAATTGTACATATATGTCTAATTATTTACCAGTTCTATATTTATAGATTGTTTATGTGAATTTCTTAAAAAGAAGTATGTGAGAAAGATTAATCCTTCTTTACCAGGTAATAAGCTCAGTCAATATTCAAAATTCCCTAATCATATTTGAAACAATTCTATTTACATTGTAACATTTTGAGTCAATTTTACATGCTTTTATAAATAGCATAATAAGAACCGGTATTTATCACGGAGAAGGAATAAAAATTAATTTTGTAACGAAATGAAATTGCAACATTCACATTTTTTTTATTTGCTTCAAGCTTGGTTCACACACAAACTAATTGTGCAACTTCATATTGTTTAAAAAATCATTCTTCTTAATTTCTTTTAATATCTACAGAAAGTAGTGATTCAGAATCGGCTTTCACCTTGTTAATTCTTCCAGGCTTTGATAAAAAATAATATCAACTTGCTTTTCGAATGCATTTATATTTTAATTCATCAAACTCATTTGAAGCCTAGAGTTTGAATTTGTGCCTGGGGTAAATATATTTCCAGGTTATAAGATTTTTTTCAAAGTGCTGTCGGATTAAGAATACCAACAATGATCTATTGTGTATCTAATAAAAATTCTCAGTGGCTTGAAACACTAAATACAATACATAGTTGTATAAATTGACTTTGAGATAAATCTCATAAAATCATTTTTTATGTGAAACTTTCAAATATTAAATATAATAAAAATAAATAGGGTGTGAGTCTTTATTAATTTTCACTTGGAACTTATAAGTGCAATTATCATATTATATATATTTCCTGACAATATTCTTAAAAGATTAACTGTAAAATTATTTATAAACGACATACAGATAAAAATATAATCTTTAGAATAATCAAAGGTTTTATTTTAAATTTCAAAAATCATTTCTGCATATTACTCGATACAAGTAAGATATTATATTAAGGATTCGAAAAAAAGGAGAAAATCTTTAAAAGCACTGCTAAACGAGAAAACAAAATTCTTATACAACTGTCTAAACTATTCCGTGATTACATTATGATTCTTTAAATGGTTTTCGATTGAACAATTTTCAGATGTATAAGCAAATACGTTATCCAAAATAAATGCAAATTCGTCACAGCATTAAAATTTTTTATAATATGGATATTTTCTTTTGTGTTATACAGAAAATGGAGAAACATTTAAATTCAGTGCATTATGTTTGATATTATAAGAATATCGCATTATATCAGCATTTCGTCGTGAGAGATCATCTTGATCAGTAGAAATATGTTTCCATTGTACTGCTATTATGTTATTGAATGAAAAACTGCGCAAAAGTGAAACATAATTCAACATCAAATGTTGCCATGGATTAAAAAAAATAAAGCTTGTTTTAAGATTTTTAAAACTGAAAGTTTTTTCATCATACTTAATATTTCCAGGGATTTGGACATTCAATGCGGGGATTAAAATTATCCGGATAAATAAGCGGATTCCCTATTCCCTGGATGACATAACAGTGAGCAGGTGGTTGTTTTAGTCCCGTTTTCAATGAGGAGACACTTGCGTGGGCAATAGTGATTCCACTCAATCAATGATGCGGTATTTGAAAGATTCCGTAGTCACTAATATTAAATTCGGCATAGTTGCCAATGCGAAAAAATAAATCTACGTTCTGAATGGTTCATTTAAAGAGCTCTTAGTCAGTGGAAGGTCGCGTCATTGTCAATAGATATACAAGAAGTGTTTGTAAATTACAATACAGTATAGTAATTACACAACTTCACCTTTGTCTATTTGTACATACAATATTGCTAAGATTGTGTGAATAAGTTAAATTTTAATAATATTTTATTGTATCATTTTTCATTACTTCATCGTCATAATTATCACACTCTATATGAAAACGTGCCTTATATATCGACTTCACATCCTCATATTTGAGGGACTGAATGAAAAGCTAAATTTTAATACTATATACCATTTTAATATGATGAACTGACTCAAAATACAATTTATTTTACGTTTATTTTCTTCAGGGTAAAAAAAATGACCTTAATGTATGTGACTAAGTTCGGCATGAATGTTTTGAAAAGCGTTCGAAAATAGTAATATTTGTAAATGTTAAAAAAGGCAGAAAAAAAACATCTGTGAAACCAAAGTTACCAGTTAAGTGGCGAAATAAAAAAAAATAAAAAATAAAAAAATGGAAAAATTTGTGCATTTGGTTAAAAAGAGGTGTAAAGCAAAAATCTTCTAGTTCAGAGATTCAAAGTCCTGAACTAATAAAATAAGTTCCATTTCTATCCATTCTTTAAATATTGGGGTTCAAATGATAAATAAGACGAAATTTCCTGATTTTCCAAATTGCAAAGCTCAAATACCGCTATAAAATATTTTTAAATGACTATATTACTTATCCTTTAGTTCAGGAATTGTAGAAAATATTGAATAATTATTATACAAAATTTGAACAAAAAATATGCATTGTATTTTAATTTATGAATTTTTTTTGTAAGAAAATTCTATCAAAGATTAGAATTTGAGGAAGTGGCATCTGAAGATGCAAAATAGCATTAAAACGTATGAAATGCAATTAAAAAAATCTAGAATTTTAAGTGTGAATCTAGAATTTTAAGAAATATATCGGGTTATGGTGTTTTGTTTTCGTTATTAATCCCACATCTGGTTAATATACAAGACCCAGAACGCTAAATAGGTATTATGGAAGTCTTTTACCCTACCAGTGGAAATTAAAATATGATATATGGCTACAATTTTAGCCATAAAATAATGCACAAAATTTCATATACTTAAGTCGTTGCGTTTTTGTTTCATCAATTTTGCACACTTATGAAGCTTCAAAATGACAGACGGAAAAAATACCTGGATGGATTTGGTTCCGAATTCCATTAAATTCGTTAAATTTCTTCAAAATGTTTTATTAATCATTTTTTTTGTTTTATTGTTGTAATATTAATTTACATTCAGAGAGCCTAACAGATAAATTTCTTCTAATAGGTTTTCGTTCAAAAGTTGATAGAAATCTGCAAGTATATCAGGTTCATACACAAATTTTACGTCGTTTTATTTTATTTAATTATTAATTATTTTATTTATTTATTATTTTATTTTATTTTTACATTAAGGTAGATATGGCACTTGGATTCGTCAGTGTCTGCAGTAACAATTTTTGTACGGTTACAATAATTTCTTTTCATCTGCTTCATATATGTAAAAATGCAATTTCAGGGAAGAAATTTACAGTTTGAAAGCTTTAAAGATGAAATATAATGCGAGATGCGATCAATATATAAATTTTTGAATAAAATATGGTTCGTTTAAGCCTTTAAATATATTGAAATGAACCAGATTTAAACTCAACAATTTTCGGACTCTTCCTTTAAGTAGCATTCTAAAAATACTTTTATTGCAACTGACAGCAGCTTCATATATTCCCTGGCTCTATATTTTTTACGATTATGTGGAGGTGTTTTATTCAAAACGGAGCAATAAAATCACAGAAAAAAGATTCACTTTGAGGTAATGAAATTCCTTTTAAAGCAATCGTTATTTAGCTAAAAATAACTAGAACTGCAAGTTGTTCTCGTCTAGACTTGTTTCTAATATATCTCAGAGCTGATTGTTAGAAATTCAATAACAAAAGTTTGAGCAGAAAAATGTATTAAATATATCATATGCTAATAATATATACCATAATATAAAATAATATAAAAAAAAATTGTATCCTTGCAACTAAGACTTCTATATCCATAATGTTCATGGACACTCAAACCCAAACTAATCACTCATACCGGATTGCAAAGAATAATGATCTGCAAACAGAAAAAAATGCAATAAAAAATTAAATAAAAAAAAGAAAAAGAGTAATTGAAGGAAAATATTAGCAGTATAAACTTTGGTATGTGATGGGAGAATATAATAAACCAGGCAATAATAATAAAAAATGGTTTTTATTCATATTTATTTGTACACAGATGGATGGGAAATTTAAATATACAAAGAAAGAAAATATTCTCAGCTACAAAATTTCAAAGCAGTAGTTGGAATTTTGTATCTAATAATTACACAGAACAAAAGGACGGGAACACTTTTAACTTCTTCCAGCTTTATAGGCAATGCACTATTTTATATACTTACTACATTCAGGTACATTAAAGTTAACTCTTTGTGGAAACCTGAATTTCTCGAAAAAAGCAAACTATGTTTATCAGTGTTTAATCTGATTCCCTTTCTGCATGCGTACGACATATGCAGATTTTTTGAGAAATTAACATCAAATAGTAGACTAGATGACGAAACGTGGATTTCAGAAGAAAGGAAGAAGTTAGTAATAATGATTAAGTTGCATAAAGATTAAATTATTTTACATTCTATGGGTCATTTCTTACTTAAATGTGATGTCACATTCGAATTTTTATACCACTTTAATTGCAATATCACTCTGGCACCGAAAAAACGTCATCTGTTATGGAAGTTAATTAAAATATGATTCTGAAAGTTTTTCTGATTTTTCTATTATATATCCAAAAGATCTTACAGATATTTTTTTTTTGAAAAATGTATGTTTATAAAAAATATTTTCTTTTAATAAAAAATAGTAAAAAAAATATTTTATCAATGAGATATCAAATATTTTTCAAAAATGCGACATCTAGGAATTTCTAAATTAACCCTTTGTGTACAGGTTGGCTTATCGAGTGTGTCAGCGTGTAAGTATTATTTAGTCAAACAAACACAAGTGAAAATTGTTTTCCACATTTACTGGAATTGTTCGCTATGATCTTGATACAGTATATTCAATCTAATTTCTCATGAAAGTGCATGAAATACTGATCTCGCCAGAGCAAGACCCCGATGTTTTGGAAGAATTAACCCTTTAAGAGGTCATTTTTATAGTAAATGTATTTTGGTATTGAAATTGATTTTAGAAAAGTGATTTATTAAATTGTTATTAAGGTATTCGTTTCTTATATGGCTCACCAAAGCAAAAATGCAATTCTTTTGAACCTAAGTGATGATGACAGTACAATAGATGCATAGACTAAAAAGAATGAAAGTAGAAGATAACGTAGTAGATAAATTTACAAGCTTCACGAGAAATTAATGTATATAATTTATATCTCTTTCTCGATATATCTATGTATAGAAAGAAGATACATAAATTGATAGATAAAAGTGAATATAGTACAGTTACCCCAATTGCAAAACAGTTACCCCACATTTGATGAAGACTCATTTCTCTCCAGATTGCTGATGAGTATTTTTAAAGATATGAAGGCTGAATATAAAGAGTATTTAACAAGGCCTAGATAAATATATGATTATAACCTAAGTTTTATTTTTGGCAATTTCAAAAATAAAAATATGTTACTTCACGTATATATCATTTACATATTTAATTTCTAATCTATTATTACCTTAAAAAATAAAGTTGTGAATCATTGAATAAGCATTTTGGAATAAACAAGATTGAGCATAGAGTGCGCCAGCCTGTATCGAGGGATTCATGAAACTAACCTGTGCTAAGAAAGTTTTTTTTTCTCTCAAAAGTGATTTAAAATATAAATTTATTGACAATTATTAAATAAATAAATAAAATTTCTTTGCTCTCTCTTTCTCACATAATGTGAAAATAACTGTCTTTATAAATATGATAGTTCGTTAAATTCATGAAAGCTTTCTCTAAAAATAATAGAAAATATAACAGTAAATGTTTCAAAAAATTATCTCTCGAATCAAGCCTAAAAATATATACCCGGAATTTTACAATTCAATCAAGATTCATAAAAACAGAATTTTGCAGTTTTTAGAGGGAATGAGATAGTGCTGCCATCTAGAAGCTGAAATACACAAACTATTCTTACCAGAGAGGAAGATACGTACTAAACAAGCAAATTTATAAATAAAGTTTAAGCAAATTTCTTACGTGAAATTTAAAAATAATTTAAAATAAAATTTAAAGCAATAGAAAAAACATAATCATATATATCTATGGCATTTTATAAACCTGTTTGATACAAAAAATATTCATCAAAAGAAATATTTTCAATTACTAACAATTGCAATTATGAGAAAACTTTTATTTCTATTACAACAATTGCATCATAATACATTTAAAGTATGGAAGGATTTATTAATACAGAATCTGAATACTTTATTACCTGGAATTTTTATTTATTTCGTATTCCCTATGAATTTGCATGAAAATAAAACTAATGAATCTGGTGCTGCCATCTAGTTTTCTTAGCACATAATTAGATTTCATGCTGAGAAACCTAGCTTAAAGTCCTTTCAGAGCGAGTGTATAATTTGATAATTATATCAAACAGTGTTGCTATTTCATTATATCTCTATTTGCAATTTAATATATATTAAATGCTATTAGTGATTAATTTTAAGTAATAATATAAGTGATCCATTAGAAAAAAATAAAATGTTAAATTAAGATAGGAAAAAAGAGGCTAAATTTTAAGAATCCCATACGTCATTTGAAAATAAGACTGGAGATTTCAATATTTTAAAGATTAATAGCTTTTAATTTAAAATTATTTTTATAATTTTCATAAATATCTCTTCAACTTTTTGTTCAGAATCAGTTTTATCAGAAATTTATTATTAAAACAATGCTGTATTAGAAATAATTGTAAGAACTTTAATGAATATCGACGGAAAACATTTATTTACGATTATCGTGATATTTTACAATTGTTTATAACATGTAACGGGTCCAGTAATTTTTCCTGCACAAGTAAAAATATTAATAAGACAATTACTATCTTTATTGTCCCTTTATATCGATATTGGATTTACAAAGAACGCACGTAGAACAGAAAATCAACTTTCATTTCATTTAAAGATACTTTTCAACTTTCATTCATTTCTTCGAAAGATTAATCTTTTGTATATTAGTTCCCTTATTGATATTATATTTTCTTAGGTTTATTTAACTCTTTTTGTTGAATTTTCATTTTATTAATTTCATTTCATACAATAAATTCTTTGAAATTGGTTAAAGAAATTTTTAAACACTTGAAATTTTATTAACATTATACAACTCGGAAAAAATTGGAAAACTGGAATTTATATCACAGCATTTATGATTGTAAGTGAATATTTAAGATTAATAAATCATAATAATCGTAAATCTTCAATTGCAATAATATAAATATTCAATTAATTATAATAGCAGTTAAATTGAAACTTTTATTTAATGAGCAATATGAGACGAAAGAATATCCCCAAAATTGAGAATCAATACGTTTGGAGCTGTTTCAAGAACAATATTTAATGTAGATTGTTAATATTGAGGTTAAATTTTATATTATTGAGGTTATGCTTTGTTAAACAAAATAGTATAATGCTAAGGTTAGGTAAAAAAATAAAAACCCTTGACATATGTAATGTGAGCAAAAGAAAAAAAAAGTGCTAAAAATGTTATTAGTAAGGCAAGGAAAAAGAATATTATTTCATAATCATTCGAAATTATTTCATTGTCACCTTCATTTTAAAAATGAGATATGTACCAAAAGAAAAAAAAATTATTTAATTTGAATTTTGAATTTTAAATTTGCATAACATTAATAATATAAAGAAACATTAAGAATCATTTTCATGAATTACAGTATAATATAAGACATTTATCTTTTTTAATTTACTGAAATAAAGTCATTATGAAAATAAGCATTATTATTCCTTTCAGTAGCGAAACGACTCTAAATATATTTTAATGAAATTTCATATAAAGATTTCAACGTTTATTTCTAGAAATTCATTTTCATGAGATGGACACCTACTTTCAAAGCTCAAATACATAGTTTAACACAACACACTTTAATAGTTCATTCCCCTATAAATTCAGTCAATAGTTCTTTATCACAATTCAAATGCTAATTTAAGTTCAAAATCAGCTTAATGTCGATGGTTGGTTCAAAATTTAGATCGACAGTTCTGATCTATCGACGAAGAAAGAACAACGTATACACCGACACATATGTAACTCATATAATGAAGTTCCGAACGCTTTATATATTCTGAAACTTTTAAATTTTACTTTTGGATTGTTCTATAAGTTTTGGAGATAAATAATTTTATAGAATTAGCAAAATGTTATTCATTATTAAATTAATTAAAATAATTCAATTAATATCTAAAGAATTTATTTATAATCTCAGTTTTTCGATAACTGAAATGAATTTTCTGTGTGCCTTTTAGCACCTCCGAAAAAAACAGTCTTGTTACAAATTTACAAGCTCTATTAGCGGAATATTCTTAAGTGATCCAGTACTTAAAAGTTAAAATCACTATCTTTCACGCAATTTTTTTCTTCTTTTTCCTTCAATCTGTAATGGAAGTGACGTCGAGCTTCTAAGTGAGCATTTTGCTTTCCAAATATTAGTCCATTCATTCAACCATTGCCAGTTTTAACTATTAAACTATTGAGAAGATTTAACTTATCATAATCATAGCTTCTTAAATATTTTAGGGCCATTCTTTATTTCAAATAGAAAAACATCCAACGGCATCATTAGTAAAATGAAGACCCAATACTGAAATATTTAGTTGGACTTCAAAATATTCTAATAATAGATAAAGAAGTGTGTTTTTTAATCATGCATATTTTTAGCTAAAAATTTAATTGTATATTTAAAAAAATATATTTTAAATTAATTTTGCTTACTTTTTTCGAAAATTTTTGATTAAATATTAGTAATCGCACAGTTACATACATTAAAGAGAGGTTTCTGCAGCTAACTAACTGAATTCACTGCTTAAAAAAAATCTTATTTCAAATTATTTTTTAAATATGATGTCGACACAATATTTCACATAAATTAGACATTTTTCATGTCTCCTACACCATTAAATTAATGGCTACATACTGTATAATATCATAAAAAAGCCGTGTCTTTTTTTGACATTTAGTTATACACAAACAAAAAAAATAGCTAGTACTTAAATACTTTTACATAACGAAGTGCTGTTTTGCGTGACTGAATTCACCATGGTGATCGTTTATTTACTTTTTTGTTTGTTTTTTACTAAGGTACAATGCAGAGCAATTGTATGACAAGTTAATAACATTATTAAAATTTCTTGCATAAAAATAATGATGGATTGGAGCATAATTGGATAAAATACACGTAACCATGTCATTACCAGATTGATAAAGAGCACTCACCTAATCCATTATCAACTAGAAACGGTTGTCCGTCTTCTCTTTTCCACTTGATCACCGGAGGTGGATTTCCAGTGGCTTTACACGACAGCGTCACGTTCGTGTTTTCCATGACAGTCACGTTTCTGTTGGTCATGTTGGTCACGAACTCCGGAGGCTCTGAGGATTGCAATAAGAGATTAAAGTACTTTATTTTAAGACAAGAAAGCGAAAAATCTGTGAAATAGCTAAATGAATCTCAAAGGGGGTGAAATAATTAATTTTTACGTAGCATTTCTTTCAATTCACATAATTCATCTCTCTCTATATATATATTCATTCCCCCAGCTTATATGTTAAATTCCCCATTCATTATTCAATATCCCATTTCGAAAGGCTCATTTTGTCAAATTAAATAAATTAATTGTTGAAACTTAAACATATTTAATGTTACTATTGAATAGATAAACAGCCATGATGTACTAAAAATATATCAAATTTATTTGATATATTCTATTAAAACGTGTAATTAAAAAAAAGTAAGCATTTAATTATTAAATATGCCATGATATATTTGGGATCGATTGAAATATATATTTTTGCATAAAATGCAGGACAAAATATTGTACCGAACTTTTGAAAAACTGAATTTTGAACTATCGATACTTTGTTGTGCATAATATTTAAACTGATTCCATTTGGTATAATAAATTGCCTATATTTCGGCACAATTTTCTATAGTGTCAGTAAAATACATAATATAATGTTTGTCCGCAAACCGCATTCTTCAGTCTGATATTTGCATGATACAATTAGGAAGATCTCATGTAATCCGTACTTACAGCAATCGAAAAAAAAAAACCTCTGAAGGGCAGACTATTGGGTTAGAGTTACTCTGATAATAACTACGTATTGTTTTAGATATTTCTAATTAGGTATTATGTAATTTCTATATTCCTAACTACGTGATATTAATTCAATTTTTAATTACTTATTTAATTCTTTGGAGCAATTTTTGCAACACTTTAAAATATAAAATGTGACATTTTTTTATTTGATGCCAGCATTATTTACGTAAAAATTACAATCAATTACAATCAATATTTAAAAATAATTTAATAATAATCTACTTACAATCAATATTTAAAAATAATTTTTAGAATATTTTAACAATATTGATATTAACAGTTATTTATTTAATTACTTATTCATTAATCTCATTTCACACACTGCGGTGTAACGATATCGTTTTTCAACTACATATTAAAATTAAATAAAAATATAATTTTTATTAATGGAATAAAAACCGTCATAAGCTGAAAAAAATGGCACGTTACAATGTTTTGGAATCGATCCTTTTCGAAGCCCTTTTAATTTTTTCTTCAAATTTATTATTTAAAAAGGCAATTTAAATGTATTTTAAGCTGGCATAGAAAAATATTTAAAGATATTATGTTATTTTTATAATAAGTATAAAATTTAATTGATTGTTACAACGAATACTGTTTCAGATTACAAACTATAAAACGCTTTATTAAAAACTCTCTTCCCAAAATAAGAAAAAGGCTGGCAATTGTATATTTTAGGCAAACTATACAAATAAATTTAGAATAATTTGTCAACAATATTTTTATTGTTCAATAAAATGAATGCATCTTAGATATATTATAAATCTAATTTTGAAAATATAATGGAATTTTAATCAGATTAATTAAAACTTGGGTGCATTGCAAGGACATTTATATTATCGAAGCTTGTTATCTTATTAAAATATTTAATTATCTTTGAAATTGTTTAATACAAGTGCATATTCTAAATGCGAAAATAATTCAAAATCAGCAAGATTAGAAAAAGGAAGTAACATATTAGGAAAAGTAAGGTATTTATAATAAATGAGTCAAATCCAAAATATTCTACTTACATTTTTAATAAGCAACTATAAACAAAATAAAGTAATTAATTTTAAATATAATTAAATGTTATCAACTTATCTATATATTTTCTAATGATTTAAAAAAGTAAAAATCCAAAAATTCCTAAATAAACTTTTACATATGAAAAAGTTTCAGTTTTTGAATAATATCGTTTGGTAATAAAATTATGTAGAAAAAACAATTAAGTAATTGGCTGAAATAACTTATAAATGTAGAAAATAATTTTTTTTGATAAAATAAAAAGTCGTTAAGTAATTATTTTAAAATACCTTAGAATTATTAAAATATCACTTTGAGCGTTTTGTCATAGCAATTAAACTAGATTAGAAAACAGGATTTATCTGATAAAAAGAGATACATAGTTTATTTAGTTTTAAAAAAAATGTATTTCTAAATAATTTAAAGCAGGGGATTTTAGATATCTTAAACTATTTTGCTATATTATTTGTTTTTAGTAAATACTTTAAGGAAAATTTAAAATCCAATAATATTTTTGTCGATATAATTTCTTGTTGCAGGTAATTTACCAGGAAAAACTTAAAAATCATTATATTTTTCATCGCACATACTTTCAAACTCTCGAATTTTAACTTTTCTTTTAAGATGTTTCCAAAATCGAAAAATGTGCAAAATAGATTGTTTAGCTAATAAAACTTGAGATATGGCGAGTTGACAGGTTTGAGCCTTGATCTATAGATACCAGATCCGCACCCCATTTTTCATGTTCAATGGCTTTCAAAAACTTGCATTGATTCTATTGGTATTTGAAGGAAATATCTAAAGCTCGTGTGGTGAGGTTCTGGCATATTTTTTTTCAGCAATTTCATAATAAGGAATTCGGAATGCTTCTTATTTCTGTAAAGATTAATTTTAACATCAATTTTGAAGGTCCGTTCTTTCTTTAGTTGATAAGATTATAGAATAATTCATTTTCTTGGTTATTTTACGTGTTCTAAATAATGTTAATCGAAAGAAAGATATCTGATTAATATGAAAATGATATTTACGAGCAATAAATAAATACATTTTTTCCTATTATTTTTCTTCTAAAGAGAAATTGATTGAGAATTTAAGCATTATGGAATATCAAACAATTTTTCTTGATAAATTAGAAGACCTAATATTCTCATATTTATTACTAACCCTAAAATTTATCTGTAATTTTCCCTCTATTTCACACTTTTCTCTTCTGCATTCATCTATAAAGATTGAAAGTCAACAACTAACTATCAGTGTCTAAGAATACTATATCCCAATACCCTCTTTGCTTTTAGTATAAAATGCACTAAAGTGTAATTGGTAAAGTCTATGAAACATAATTGTCGATTTGCTGGAAAATAAAATTTTTATTCATTTATTTTTTGAGAAACTTTATTCGTGGCCCCATTTATATGGTATAACACTTGCTTATTTCATAAAAAAAATAATGCAAGCACGCATATTCTTCTGATATACATTATAGGTGATAGCGATAATTTTCAGAAATGAGGAAAAATATTGAGTCAAAATACTGAGAATATCACAGCTTTATCAGAATTTTTTTCAAGGAATTTAAAAATATTCATAAAAAATGCAATTTGCATTTTAAATTCACTATTAATTTTTATGTGTATTTAACAAAATACAAGATGGATATAATAATAGCTGCCTATTCACTTATTCTCGGATTGATTCAAGCTATTGATTGAATAATATTACCAGTAGGGCATATATAGAATCCATCTAAATTTATGCGAGATTCTATAAAATTAAGTTTGAGCAATTCATGAAAAATTACAGTACTTTCTAAACAAATATTTTTCAGTTTAATGAACAGAATTCCCCACATCTGTAAGGAGTAAAAAATTTCGTATGAAAACATTTGTAGTATTACATAACTCCAAAATCTGTAGAGATATATGATATTATAAAAATTCAAATGCATTTCCGTACATTTAATTATATTAAGTTATTTAGTAAAATATATGTGAAAGTGATGGACTCACCAGATTATTTTACAGTAATAGAAATATGATAAATATTTTAATTTGGTATTAATATAATAAACATATATCAGTATCACTTAATAATAAATCTAATATATAAAAATGAATTTTTGTTTTCTCATACTTTATGCGCTGCCTTACCGTTCAACCGACTGTGATGAAACTTGGTTAAATTATTTAAACTCAACTGTTCTATTGCAGGCATAGAACAGTTATCATACCTTCATATCTAATATATAGAATTGAATTTTTGTTTGTTCATACTTTATGTACTGTCGTGCTGTTCATACCGATTGCAATGAAACTTTGTGAACTTATTGCTTGCATATGCGCGAAGGTTATATTTTAAAATTGACAAAAGACAAACAATAAACGACAAACGGCATATTTTATTCAGAGTTAATAGCACATATATCAAAGAAAATAAAATTATTATCATTGATACCAATCAATGTGAGTGAAATGAAATCTAAAATATTTAGTGCAAGCGCTAATCTGTTTCTTTTCATTCATGAATAATTATCTACACAGGATGTTGTCATTCAGTGTGAGCAATGTTTTGAATGCGGCAACCCTCACATATAATTCAAAGCGTATCTCACACATAGGAAATAAAATTATTATTATCGATGCTGATTAAGTTAAGTATATAATGGAAATAATGGAAATTTTCCAGAGCAAACAGTAATTTTTCTATTTATTCAGAGAATAGACAAACAGTATTGCGGTTATACAATCGTATATCGTATTCATTGCTTCGACAAAAAATACGTCTCCAAATGTTCGTCACTCAAACAAACGAGAAACGATAAGCGTACAATAAGGCATATCGCTTAAGAACTGCAAATTCAAGTTCTTCAGAATCTCAAGACCAAGAATAGAAAGACAACGTTTATATGCTACCCAATCATACGCATCAGAATTAAAGGACCAATATTCGACAAAGAGCGAGACAACTTTTCTTAACGGTAAGTCGATTGGAGAAGATGTGCTCATTCCACGCATTTCCATTATTCCCACCGACACGCCTTTTTATTTCAAACGACTGCAGTTCTTCATTCGACTTACATTCTAGATGACCATCAACAAGACACAAGTGTGTGGATTGAACCTAGAAAATCCATGTTTTTCACATGACCAGTTGTATGCTTTATGTTTACGAGTTTGACAGCCAAGAAATTTATTTGTTTCTGCTGAAGACGGAAAAACAAAAAATATTGTCTACCCTAAAGCACTTGAATAATAAAATTTTAAAAAAATAGAATAAATAATATTTATATTTCTCCTTTGTCATTAAATTTTTAAATCATTAATATATAAATCACTCCTTTATATATCAATGAATGCATTCATTGCCAGTAAGAAAATAAATATCATTATTTCTATCATTCCTAATTAAACAAGAGAGCTATTTTAAATTTCAAACTATATTTGCAAAATTATTTCTTTTGCGGCGGCAACTAGCTAGTTGCAAGAAATAAATAAATAATTATCAATAAAAACATTAATTGCGGCATATTGTACCACCTGTTGAAGTTTTCTCATGAAATGACTTACGAAAAATTAGTGAAGATATTCCTCGATCATATTTTCTAGAACCCACAAATGTATATACTATGCATCACAAATATGGCAATTGGATTTAGAAAATCCCCCTTCCCCCCCAAAAAATAAATAGAAATTAAAAAAGTATTAATTTTTGAAAAAAAAAAGGAATGCAATAGAAATGTAATTGTAAATTTAGTAAATATTCCCACCGATAGATTGCTCAGCAGAGGATATGCAACAAGTGTAATTAAAAAGTGTTGAGATGCCATTCTGTATCTCCTTTTTGTCTGAAAGTGCGCCCGCCACATTGTTGCTGCAAATGGGTTTTACATTGAATGCCCCTTTGTTTAACATTTTGTGGTAATCCTTGCAGCACTTAATACCGATTTTTATTTTTTCCTA
>JAPMOR010070087.1:8949-20896 GCA_026543865.1 Argiope aurantia
ATACACTACTACTATGATTCTTACTATTTCCACAACGGCGACATAATTTGCTAACGGAGAATACATTCAGGTTAACTTGTATTCCATTGATTGGAAGGAAACATTTTCTGTTACTCCATTGCAAAAGGACACTTTGAGATTTTGTATACTCGTAATTTAAAGGTTACTATCAAAATATTTTATCTATTATAATTGGTTTAACTCTCGGATATGTAATCCATCGTGTCTTTGTGCAGTTATCGTATGAATAGATTTAATTTCATAAATAGTCAATTTTTATATTCTGAAGTGTGACATTTATCTGATCATTGCTTAATTTTTGGCGTTTCAGTCGATTATCGGGATTTGGCATGCAAAATGGAATCGATTATCACGGAGACGAAAACCATTTTGTTTATGAACAGCGGATACAGAAACTCGAACACGATAAGATGGAACTACAGAGGCGACTCAGGGGTATGTAATTAATTTTATATTTCGATTAATATTTCTTTCCTAAATAACAGTTATTGAATACTCTTTTGTCATTTCATAAGTCATTTTTTTTATATTATCGGTATTTTGTATGGTGCGACCAGTTGAAAACGAACGGAAATGGTATTCTAGAGACAACTATAAATATCTATTTAATCTACCACTTCTGCCCAAAAGAAATTGAATATTGTGCATTCATCCTATTATAAAGAATTCATGCAACAACAAAAAACTGAATTGTATGTTATCACTTTAGTTATAAGTATATAATATCTGGCATGTTATTTAAATTTCATTTCTCCATTTCAGAAATGTCGAAATTTTTTAAACAACAAGGCTTGATTATGGACGGAGAAGACTTTGGCAAAAACAGGAATTCGGAAGCAGAAAGTCGTAAATTGCAAGATGAGATAAACAGTCTTAGAAAAAGAAAATCAGGTAAATGTCACATAACCATCTTTGCCATATTGTGATTCAGATTGTTTATATTGAAAGAAGATCTAATTACTTGTTGACTGTGTCGAGAAGCATCGTTTCAAGATAAAATTTCAATTTTTACGCCACGGATTTCAACGCAATAGGAGAAAAAAAAAGTTAATAAGGCTTTTCTTATGAGCAGTTTTCGATGATGAAAGTCCTTTTATGAGCATGACAAATGCTGTATTTAAAACATGAGTTGAGCATGCTTTTGAGTTCTAATATTGCAAATTATACAACTCCTTTAAACTCAATCATTGGGTTCTCTATTTCTATCTCTAATTTTCAAATATGACTGAACTTTTTTTCTATGGTATTTTTTTAATTCTGATTGAATACATATTTGTAATTTCAGTAAAATTTAAAATAAGTTGATTTTAATTTGATTTTTAATTGAATTTTTCGTATAATATGATTATTACGCAAACAAAAATAAACCATTAAATTTTCGTGAAGCTATAAACTTGCATCTGAATGCTAACTGGAGCGCAAATAATTATGTCTTGCAGAGTAAATTTATAATTTTAAGGATTGCCCAAATGAAAAGTGGACACTTTCGATTGCGTGAAAATGACTGCAGCTATAGTGGCGCCAACGAACAGGGACATAAAATGCTGTAGAAGGGGCGCACTGCTTACGGCATTCAACACTGTAAGCTCAACAGTGTTCGTATTAGAGAAAATGGATCGAAAGTACAGTCGTGCTATACATGTATGCGTCCAGATCGGAACAACGTGCGGTATTGCGGTTTCTGATTCTTCTGTTTGCGCGAACCACTCTTGATTGATTTCCTACCTCAAAGGAGCACCATCAGTTCAACACAATATTGCAGTACTCTGACAAAACTACTGAAAGCAATCAAAAGTAAACGACCAGGACGGCAGACAATAAGTGATCCTTCTTTATGACAATACCGGCCCACACGACACCTGTGAAACCATTTTTACCTTAAAAAAATTCATTTGAAAGTGTTGAAACACCCGCCGTACAGTCCAGATTTGTCACACAGTTACTTCCACATCTTGGGGCCACTTAAGAGAGTTTTACAGGGGGCACGTTTCCATTCGGACGACGAAGTGAAGGAAGCTGTGAAGGACTTCCTCAAGAATCAACCAAAGTATTTCTACAGCAAAAACAGAAACCTGCTACCTAAACAATGGAACATGTATTACAAGACCCATGTCAATTCCTTTTGATTTCCACTAAAGGTATTCTTTTCAAGCAGCTTGTCTTATTTTTCATTTGGGTAAACCTTATAATAATAATTTTATGTACTTGCAATCGTAATTTCACACTATATCAACAGAAGAATTTATTTTTAAATTTTATTTTTACCTTTAGTATTTATCCATGTCTTTATTACATTTTACAAATTTGTATTGACTATTTGGTATAACATGACCAACTTATGACCTTTGTTCCGTAAACGGTAAATAAATAATTTTGGATTTCCGTTTAATAGGCATTTAATTAAAATTCTATTTTATAATAAATTAAATGATTGTTGTCTTATTTTTCCATAACAGAATTAGAAGTTGAAACAAGCAAACTTCGAAAAGAGCATCGAGATATGATGTGCGGAAAGCAAGAACTAGATTCTTTGCAAGATGAAAAGATTCTACGAATCCGAGAGTTGGAAAAAGCTCTTAGATTTGCAAAAGCTGAAAATGATGATCTTCATAGGGTAAAATATGCATTATGTTTTTAGATTTCCCCCCTTAAATTTAATATTAATGGAGACTTGCGGGTTTTTTAAAAATTCACGCAAACCTTCAAATTAGATATTGTTTTCGAAAAATTGTCAAAATATTGTTAAGTTTTCCCCAGTAAATTCGAGAGAAATTTTATTGAAGAAATACTGAGTAATATAATTAAATCGCCTTTTTTTCAGAGCATAAAAATAAAAAAAGAAATGATCTTGAAGGTAAATATATCTCATTTATTGTATTTCAGTAAATATAGATAATGATGGCACGGAAATTCCTTCTAAAATGATATCTAGAAGGCAAAAAATTCCGAAATTCAATAGTAGGAGAAGATAATTGAACTGTTCTTAGTGTAAATAATATTCAGCTATAATCTTATAATAAATCAGTTTTGATAATGCAGCATATTAATTGCGAATTACATGTGGTGCAAGAGTACAATTAGTATAGATTATAGTAAGGACAAAAAAAAATCAAAATAGCATTGTACCACTTAGAGCCGGCGCATACATCCGATTTATGACGAAGAACTCATACATTGGGGGAAAGCGATTGGCAGCTTGAAGTACATTGACAAAAGTTAGAGAATATACATATCCCCATTTCGGTCTGACTTTCTTTCTGACTTCAAGAAAAAATCCTGAGCAAGTGCCTCAAATGTCTTGTCCGATATTTTTCGATACGGAAAGTCTATATGCAGTGTTCAATTGCTATCAGTGTACTTATATCCGCTAAGGGCATCTCCGACACGAGTCACATACATGTACCTGACCTAATGGTTCGCCAGACACATATTAAATGCAAGTACCAAATATACCCAATAACCGTTGGATGAATTTTAGGAGACATAAAATATTAGAGAATTAGTTAAAAGCTATGTTGAAAATTGTTAGGGAATACAACTGTCCGACTTCAGGAAAAAATTATTGACAAAAGTCTCGCAAATGTCTTGTCCGATATTCTTGGATGCGGAAAATCTATATGTAGTGCCCAACTGCCATCAGTGTATTTTTTTGCCGATAATCGCTTCTCCGGCATTTTGTCACTAATGGCTCTTTCGACCCGAATCAAACGTGTGCCAGACGTAATGGCTCGCCGTACCCAAATTGGATGCATGTACTCGACCTATACTTAACCGTTTCTAAACGAATGATCCATTAGCGACAAACAATGCAAGAGACGCAATTAAGAGTTTTAGAGTGGATTAAGAACTGTTGGGAAATATGCACATTTAATTGGTACAAGTTTCATCTGACGTTAGGAAGGAATTCTAACAGAAGTATTCGTAAATTATTTCTCTGTACTTTTCGACGTGGGAAATGTGAGAGCAGTGCCCAAATTTCATCGGTGAAAGTACATTGGAATCGGTCAATGAAAGAACACAAATATACTAAATCAATATTCTTCATGACTCCTCCAAATAAATCAGATTTATGTACCAAGCATAATGGCTAGCCTGATTTAAATTGGACGAATGTCCAGATCTGCATATATTTTATTTCCGGACGAACCTTTAGCGAATAAAATAAAATTCCGTAGAATTAATTAAAAGATACGTTGAAAATAGTTAAGGAATACACACATACCCTAGTCCGACGTTAGAAAAAATTATTGGCAAATGTCTTCTCCGCTATTTTCGACATGGGAAGTTAGGATCAGTGTCAATATACTTCAAGTCGAAAATGAAAAATCAATGTATTTCAAACTACTTTGTCCTGAATGGCTTTTCAAACGCAAATCGGATGTGTATATCAAGCCTTAACAAATTAAGACCATTGGCATCATTTTCATTTGTTTTGAAACACATGATACTGAAATTTGGTTTTCTTATGAGAACTCTCCTTTGCGAGGTACTTCAGTTCTAATCACTTTACAGAAGAAAAAATAATTAGTAATTTTAATAATACTCTTGAAAAATAATTCATTATATTTTGTGATAAAATTTTTACTCTCAAATATGCTGCTCTCATATTCCACTCACATACCTTTAATAAATTTTGAAAATTTACAGTTTACTTATTTCCAACTCAAAGTATTTGTTATTAAAAAAAATTAAACCTCATACCTAATGCAAAATACTTATTCGTCTCATCGTAAAGATAGTTCTATTTTCTTCATATTTTAATTGGAATTATTCCATTCTAGGATCTTATGGACTGTCACGAGAAGCTGAAACTCCAGGCCAAAGATTTGAAAGATGCCTTAGGCCAGCGGAAGCTTGCCATGACTGAGTATGCTGAAGTTAGTGATAAGTAAGGCCCCGTCCCTTCCACGATACTTAGCAGTAGTCATTGTAGTGACTGTCCTTTTTATACTGCGTATAAACAGTCACTTGGAAGTGGACTAGCAATTCCATTTTTTAAACAATCATATTTGAATCAGGATACCAATCCCTTTTTATTATTTAACTATTTATTATTTGGTAATCCCCTCCTTTAACCTGAGTTTCTTATGTTTTATTGCTCTATTCGTGGCTTTGAATAAAAAGTTGTTGATTAATATTTCGTATGTTTTAAACTGGAGTCATTTTAAATAGGTTATCAGAACTAAGGGCCCAAAAGCAGAAATTGTCTAGACAAGTGAGAGACAAAGAAGAGGAATTAGAAACAGCTATGCAGAAAATTGATATATTGCGCCAAGACCTGAGGAAAGCTGAAAAGTTCCGTAGAGAGGTACGTCGTATTTTTTTAAAGCTATAATTTGATTTATTTTTTTATGTAATGGATTTATACTGCGTATATACGTTGAGATAGTGTTAAATTTTCCCATATTCTAAATATAATTATTATTTTAAATAATTATTATTAATAATAATTACTTCCTCTTATATATTGTACAGAGAGATCATAGTAAACATCAAAAAATTCAGATTTGAGATTTTGACGACTCTGCACGTTTTAGACCTCCCTGAGTTCGAAAAGCACATTTTTGGAAAATATCTGTCTTTCTGTCTGTCTGTGACAAAGATAACTCAACAACACTTTGAGCTCGACGGCTGAAATTTGGTATACGGTATTTACACCAAATTTGCATATTTCTATTAAATTTTGAACAAAATCAATTCTGAGGATGTCTGTCTCTCCGGTTTTTCGAATATAAGTTAATATGATAACGAAATATAAGTTAAGCTAGGAGGGCTAGAATTAATTCTGCACACAGATGGCTTATGTGTATCAAATTTGGTAGGTCATTTTGTGACTACAAGTGTGATTTAGTATCAATTTTTTTGTTCCAGTTAGTTGGTAAAACGCGTTTCAAACACAAATTCATCTTTCAGATAGCATTAATCACACGCCAGGGATTAATCGCCAACAAATTCGCCAAGGATCTCACGATACATTAAATAAAAATGTTAAATTCTCGCCAAGGGTTGATATTCCGTAACTATCAAATACCAATGCCATGCAGAGCGTTTTCTGGGCTAACACTTTTATTAGAGAGTATGCAAGAAAGCTTTAGGGAGATCACTTTCGCTGGTTTAAACTATAATTATTAATTTAAATATCTAATTATAACAGAAATGCTTATGCATTTTGTAAAATGCTGAAAATTCCCGAGTCGTGTATGAAACGATTAAACATTCCACACATTTATTTCATGGTATTTTATAGAAATGCTATTCGTCTATCAGGCAAAGTATGAAATACATTTCCGATGCAATAAAAATAATTTGTTTCGTAAAAACATGAATGAGAATATAGTCGACAGTAGATTAAAACAACATAATGATGACATTCGAAAAGATTTCCATTTCTGCTATCAGCTGTATGTTTTTAAAAGAAACCAGTGACTCATATGCATATACAAACTGTCGTAAAAAAAAATCTTATTTTTTTAGCCATGCTAGTAAAATTGGGGAAAATGATATTTTGTATCGGTTTCTTATTTAATAAATTGTTTGAATAACAGCGCTATCATGGTATTTTTTTCTATACTTTACCTCAACAACATTTGTCATTCTATAGAATGATCAAGGAAAATTTTAATTTCTTATTTTATATTTTCCTAAAAGAACCCGACATTCTATAAAATACCTAAGTATTCTATAGAATGCCGGCCATTATACATTGACAGTAATATATACATTCAAATAAAAAGCATCCGTAAAAGACTATCAATAATATTTTTATTAAAAGAAGTTTTTATTTCTCGGGACCTCTGCTGTGAATGACAAATCAAGTTCATAATATGCAGAAAACTCAGAGTAACCACTTTGATGCTGAATGACCTAATGTGTATTTTCTACACAACTTTACAGAGAAAACTCTAGAAATTAGCAGATATCTTTAAACAGATTTTTTTTATACATTGTTATATCGATTATAGTATTATCTCAATTTTACTCTTTTCAAGGAACTAGAAGAATATTGAAATATAAATTGCAGAAAATCACTTACAAAAGTTGTATTCCATCAAATCCTATGATCGAATTATTTGATGTTTTCGAAACGTTCTATTGATATCCTTTTCAAAATGATAATAATAATAATTTTTAAAAATTCTAATGAAAAGAGGTATCGCTATTACATTTTAGAATGTTCTTTGACTGTATAAAAAACATATTTCATTTAATAATAAGTTTTCATAATTCATTTGCATAAAGTGACCTTTATCAGATCAAAGTTGAACTTTCCTAGATTTCTTTCTTTAGACAAAAATATTCTTGCAGTTTGAGGCCCGCATTGAAGAAGCACAATCTGAAGCAACTAAAGAACGCAGGCTTCGAGAACGAACAGAAGAATATGCTCACCATCTGGAAGATGAGATGGAAGCAATGAAACAAAGGCATATTGGCAGAGCGCCAAGTCCTGTTCATCTGGAAGCATTGCAGGAAGTTAACAGGTGAATTATTGTAACATTAGTTTTTAATATTATTTGGATTTTATTTAGGCTTTACAACATTAAGGGACGTTTTCTTTACCATTACTTTAATTGCACTAAAATACAGCTAATTAATGATTTAGAAATCTTTCTTAACTATGTTAACATAAATTTGGACTAAAAAAAATTACAAGTATTTTATGTATAGCCCAATAGCCTATTATTTTATGCAAAGGACCTCAAACTTTCAACATTCCAATCTATTTCTTAGAAACCGAATCTACGGCGACCTACTTTTTGGAAATAAAAAAATCTATGGCAACCAATTTCGTATTTCTCCGCTTTTAATTTTTTTACAGAAATGAGTATCACTTGTTCTTTTTTAAAGAAAAAGAAGCCTAAAAATGAGCTTTTTTTTTTTTGAAGAAAAATTATATAATGAATGTTTACACAAATGATAACGGAAGGCTTTGAAGTGAAATTCATATGCAAATTGAACTGAGTATTCATAGTAAAAATGAGTTCCTGATTAGAGGGGCAATGTCTGAGGTATTGAATGAAAAATAATATCCTTTGATGTAACCTCAGATTAGAGCAACAGGGGACTCGACCAGTGTATTGTGTTCAAAAAGCCAGTTCTTTATCTTTGCTTCTGCACATTGAGGAGACACTTGTTTTGTTTCTATATTTCTTGTCATTCGACACAAGTCGCTTGTTTGTGAATTGTGCTTTTTTTTAAAATTTTTGTGCTCATGTGTTGATGGATATGTTAGAGCCATATCGCATTTTTGCTAATTATGTAATAATAAGTGTGCATTCAGGACGCTATCGTCACCAGTCAAAAACTGACTCACCATCTTCCAGTTAGTAGTGACTGGAAAATCCCGCTCTGTACATATATTTCTACTAGATAAAATCCCAAAATTGCCAAGGAGACTGCAGGTGGGAAATCCTTATTTTCGTGTTGGCATAAATCCAAAAGGTGACCAACAAGGTCTGTGAATAGTTCTAATATTCTCATATAGTTTTTTTTCATGTTTGTTTTTGCAATATTGATAAAGAAACAAACAGCAATGGAAGATTAAATTTTATATTTTATTACAGAGAATCTTCGAGTGGTTACTTGAAGATGTGGAAGTTTTCTTTTAATGAAACAACTTTATGATAAATCATTAATGTGCGATTGGTAATGAAGATCATATGAGTTTAACGCTTGGTGAAAATAATATTAGAGGTGTGGTCTTTTATTAAAAGTTTGTCATTTATAATTAATTCGTCCTTTAGAGTATATGTTCATCGCTCACTTGCTAAAATTACCTGCCAAGAATGTTATTTCTCTTGAACATCCACCGTATTAACCAACCAAACAGCAGCTGATTTTCACCTATTTCTTAAGCCAGAAACAAAATTAAAGTGCCTAAAAATTTTTATTTCTTTGAAAACTAATTGGATATAACGCAATAACGGATGGCACAAATATTTTCAGTTATTTCACAGATTTTGGAAAAACGTTATAAATGAAGAAACGAAATATTTTGAAGAAAGGCTCAAGTTTATGTAATTTCATAAAATTAATTTTTAATTTCAAAAGTCAAGTATTGAATTAAAATAAACATATTTGTTAAAATCATCTTAAAACCTTTTTCTTTTCAAGTATATATTCACTACTTTTTCTTCCCTTCTTTGTAAGTATATTATTCAATTTTTTTCCCTTCCTCTCTCTACAAGTATATAATTCAATATTTTTTCCCTTTCTTTACAAGTATATTATTTAATATTTTTTTTCTTTACTTTATGAATATATTATGTGTTATTTTTTCCCTTTCTTTACAAGTATATCATTTAATTTTTTCTTTCTTTACAAGTATATTTTTTAATATATTTTCCCCCTCTATTATTATTAGTGTATTATTCAATACCCCCCCTTTTTTTGCAAGTATATTATTCAATTTTATTTATCCTTTCTTTACAAATATATTATTCAATGCCTTTTTTTTTTCCTACAAGCATGTTAGCAAATATTCTGTCAGGAATTTTATATTCTTTTCATATGATTTTTATTTAGATGAGAAAAAGAAATTACCAATTTTTTAGGGGACGAGAGGTTACTCTTATAATATAATAAACTCAAGAATAAAAAAAAAACTTTTTTTAAAGATATCAATCAAAAGAATTATTAATCACAAACCATGCGGGAAAAAATTTGCTGTAAAAATTTTTGATGATAATAAGATTTAGCTATTGTTTCCTCTCATTCATAGATTAATAATTTTTTGTTGCAGGGTCTATAAATTCACATTTCTTTAATTGTAGTATTTCTTGTCTCAGTTTTCCAGTAACTTTTTACTTTTTTAAATATACAGATTAAAAATGGAATTGGAAAGAATGGATTTACATAAGAATGAAGCTCTTACTGAGCAGCAAGCTAGACATCACATAGATATAGCAGCTCTCCATGAACAACTCAGAGAAGCTGATATAACTATTGAAGCAATGGAAAGAGAGGTAAATGTAATATTTTACCTGCACTCTAAATATTGAATTGTGGGAAAAACTATTCTTAAAGAATATAATCTGTAAAATATTCCATTTCCTTCTTATAGAACCCTAATTCAAAATGTACTTACTCTACATGATGTAACAAGAAATTTATCTTACTAAACTAAACTAACTTGAAAAAAAAATCAACACAATTCTTCAGATTGATATCCAAATGTTCAAATGCAAATTTTAGTTTACTAGATATCATCTTATTATTACAATTATTTACTAAGTTTTTTTTGTTTTGTTTTTCTATAACTTTTTTTAAATGTGCTTTATAAATTAAATTCTTAGTATACATGCCTGTAAAAAAAAAGATTTCATTATAGAAATTTCATGCAAAAAAGAAATTGTTCCATTTTTGTTTTGAAATAGAATTTGCAATTCTTTCTCATTTAATAATAAACAAAACATTTAGTTATGTACTTCAAAGCTTGATAAATAAATGAAACTGAGATTTAAAATTTCTTACATTTTGATATTTTTTTGTTTATAAAATTATTTATTTGATAAAATTTTAGTACATTAATAAGATTTTTAATACCATACATGCTTATTCATTTTCATTAATAATTCTGATCGTTCTTCATATAATAATAGACATGGTTTAAATTAAGATGAAATAGAGGCTTCAAATTCTTTCTGTTATGATGATTTTTATTTTATAAAGTTATTTATTTTACTCGAGTTTTGTACTGTGGTGAAAATTTTAATCTTATGCATTTCCTCGACTGAATATCAACATAAATATCTCAGTTAAATTATTTACATTTTATTTCTACTCATTGTTCTCATATTATTTTTGTTAGTTTTTTTATTATTGTAAATTTTTAATTATTAATAACATGCTAAAATTTTATATATACAGGCTGAAAAGGCTATAGGCTGAAAAATATTAATTGCTAAAATTATTGTTGTATAAGTAAATTGATTTTGAATACAAATATTTTGAATTTGTTTATTAATTTAATCAAAAATATTTATTTATTTATTTTATAAAAGTGATAAAAGGCTTGAATTTTTATTTTTCTAATACTTTTTAGATAATGTCACTAAAAGAAAAAATTGAAGTAGCTCGCTCTGAGAGGTAAGAAACTTTATATAATATATGAAAATTTTATTTAATAGATTGAAAATTCAGTACTGTATGTAAGCTAGGGATTCATGAAACTATTTAAACGTTGTATGATTTAAATAAAAATCAAATATAAATATAAATAATATCATTTTCTGATTAAAAACTAGAGCATCTTTAATAGGAGGATTGTAATTAAAGAAATATTTTGAATTCATTATTTTATAAGTAATTTGTACATTATAATAAAGCTTGATTATAATGTAACATGTTGTAAATAATGGAGAAAAATTCATTAAGGGTATTTAATACTTATGAAGATGAATTCAATGAATGAGCGTAAATCATTGTGATAAATCTTGATGTAGATGGCTTAATTTTCTTTCTATTCGAAGATAAGTTCATTTTCCAGCAATGTTAAATACTTATTTTTAATTATTTCAGTTATTTAAAATCCGATTTTGAGGGGGGGGGGTACATGTGTTGAAAGACATTAAAATATTTTAATCATGCGTATCAGAAAGAGGTTTCCCACTAATTGGATCAAAGATGATACTATTTTCTTTTCAAACATGGCCCTTTTCCTGCCTACCTCAAAAGGTTAAATCTGTCGGAGAGTGATCAGTGCATTTGTGCTGGGATTGACACAGCACTTCATTATGCTATGGAATGCATCCTCACAATCTCTTGGCATATTAAAAAAATACATCACCAAGCATTGAACAAAAAAAAGCTGAAAAAAGTCGCCAGCAACGCATCCTCACAATCTCTTGGAATATAAAAAAATACATCAACAAGCATTGAACAAGAATAGCTGAAAAGAGTCGCCAGCAACGCATCCTCACAATCTCTT
>JAPMOR010070087.1:20906-39015 GCA_026543865.1 Argiope aurantia
CGCATCCTCACAATCTCTTGGCATATTAAAAATATGCATCACCAAGCCATGAACAAGAATAGCTGAAAAGAGTCGCCAGCAACTTCCTCTCCAGACAAAAAAAAAATCCATAGAATAATTAAATTAACCCTTTCTAAGGCCGTGGGAAGTATGCTTCCCACCAAATTTATCAATCTTTGTATGAAATTTTGTAGGTTGGAATAAGTTCTGACAAATTATTTTAGAAAGACAGAAATTTAAATGCTTCAGTTCTTTGTATCACACAAAATGATGTGTCTTGATTTGTTACTCAATTATTAATTAACCAAATTAATTAATTAATCAAATTCAATTTTTCTTATTTCAATTTCAAGCCTAAAAATATTTAAACATAATATGACTAGAAAAAAATGGCCCTTTAAAGGGTTAATCAATGAAAATAGACATCTTTTCTTGCCTCCCTGGCTTTCAACATCAAGTGTCTACTCAGAAATACTAAGGAGGGGAAAAAGTACCACAGCTCCTTCACATATATTAGCATTCATAAACAACAGATCAAACAGAGATTTTCTTTGTTACCATTAAACAAATTATTTTTTATTAGATTTTTTATAAATGCATCCACTGTGTCATGATAACAAATGAAACACAGAATTCGTGTTTTTGTTTTTTCATACATAATATCTTTCTGTTAATTCCAGGTACTTTTTCTATAATATTTCGAAGTAGAAAATCTTTGTAAACTGTTTCATTTTATTATCATTTCTTATATGTTTGTAAATTCTGTTCATAGTTGTTGTTTTTTTTACTGTAAATATTTTGGTATTTAATAAAATTTCAGTAACATGCCTATCAAACCGTTTAGTGACCACAATAGTTACGGATACGAGGGTATAGTTCGTCAACAGATTCCGAGACGACCATCATTTCATTTCGACGATTCCCTCTCATTAAGGAGGGAAACGGAGAACGATGAGTGCATTTCCGGTATAGTTCGTCAACAGATTCTGAGACGACCGCAATTTCGACGATTCCATCTCATTAAAGGTTGAAACGCGGAACGATGAGTGCATTTCCGGTATTCCCTTTGACCTTCGATTTCCCCTATTAGATACTAGTAAATGTAAACATTTCATCTTTCCTTTCAGTCCTATTTTGACGAATTAAACCCATCCTACCGCATGCGCAAAAGCGCGGAGGGTTTTACAATTCGTTGCTGAACTATATTCACTTTGACCTTCGATTTTCTCTATTAGATACTAGTAAATGTAAACATTTCCTCCTTTCATCTTTCCTTTCACCCCTATTTTGACGAATTAAACCCATCCTACCGCATGTGCAAAAGCGAGGAGGGTTTTACAATTCGTTGCTGAACTATATTCACTTTGACCTTGGATTTTCTCTATTAGATACTCGTAAATGTAAACATTTCCTCCTTTCTTCTTTCCTTTCACCCCTATTTTGACGAATTAAACCCATCCTACCGCATGCGCAAAAGCGCGGAGGGTTTTACAATTCCTTGCTGAACTATATTGACGACGTTCTGTACCGTCAATAATAGTTTCTGACAGAACAGAAACTATTTCTTCTGTGTATGCTTTTACATAATTTACAATTACGTAATTTACTTTTTTTACTCATTTATGACACATAAAAAAGGAGATCCAAACAGCGTATGTATGTATCTATATATTGAAGGCTAAACTAAAATGTTAAAAGAGGCAGGGCATTTTGCATTCCGTTGAATTAATCTTTTAAATATATTTTATATCAAATATCACTAACATAATGTAATGTGCGTTTATCATAGATTGAGAAACTCGGTTTCTCGTTTATTTTTACGCCCTCCCCCCTCTGGCTTAGCGATTTTCAGATTAAGCCAAGAACAGCAAGCTCCAAGATGGTTACATTTCGCGGTTTACGTGGAGAGTTTTAAATCACGCCAAGTTGCCAATGTCCAAGTTGATGTAATTTTTTGACGATTTATCGCGAGGTCCGTAGAAATAAACAAGTACCTGAAATTCTATTGTAAAGTATACTAAATGAATGTAATTTGCTTTATAAAATAAAACCCTCTCCATGGATAGTTCACTGACCAATTATTGATTTCGAAAAATTGACAACAGATTTTTTTTTCTCTCTTTTGCAAAAAATAATAGCATATCAAAATGCTTACTTTGAAGTGGTTATTTAATCACATAAGGGCAATCTGTTATTAATTTGAATTATTTTTATTCTAAATATTTTTTAATGCCTTGCAGCTCTGCAGAGAATAAAGAGATGATGAGCGAATTGAAGAAAGTTCATGAAAGAGAGAAAAACATCTTACAGGAAGAAACTAGAAAGCTTGAACAGGAAGTTGATAGGGTATTTATATTTGATTTACTGGTTTTGCTGATTGATGCTTTTTAATATGCATTTCGTAAAAAAAAATGAATCATTTCAACAATTGTTTATTTGTTTTTATAGTTAACCCAGGTTGTAAACAGACAGCAGGAAGATCGCCATAAAAATGATGATGACATCAACCACCTTAAAGATAAAAAAGATTCCATCGCCAAATGGGAGTCTCAAGTGTCTGAAATCATTCAATGGTAATGGTCTTTTATTTAAATAAATATGTTATGTTTTATTTAATAAATATGTTAAGAGAATTTCACCAGTCAATACCAGATCATGCCAAACAATAGAAAATTCGCCACATATTAACTAAAGAATACAAATAGCTTATCATATTTGACAATTTATAGTGTTTTAAAGGGTTACAGTTTGACGATTGTACCGTATTCTTTAATTTAAGCGAAAATAAATGTTTGAAATTTGTAAAAATTATCTATAGAATGAATTTAGAAGATTGATTGATATTTATATTTTAATATTTTGAATTTCTTTTCATATTGAATTTTGACATGACAATTGAAATGCATTGTTTCTAGTGCTATATATTTCAAAAACTGTTTTATAATCATTTATATTGAAACTCTTGAACTTTTATTTAAGCTATAGCTAAAGAAGACAAATCTTTTATGAAAATATATTTTTTTGCTATTATTTATCTTATTAATTCATATCAAATTTAGTACCACCCCAAATATCTAAAAATAAAAAAAATAAGGATTTTCTTTTTAATTCTAGAAATTTTTCCAACATTTTCAATTAAAACTAAAGCTCTGGATATTTATTTTTATGAAGTTCTTTAAAATTCAAATTATATTATTTATAATATGATCATAAAAATCCTATCAGTTTATTCTTATGGTAACTAATTGCCCAAATTCTAAACGATTTCAAAAGATTATAAATATTAACATATAGAATTGTTTAAATCTATCTGGATAGATGAGGGTTAATATTTGTTCTACAAAATTGATTTCATTAAACTTAAACATCTGTTACTACACTATGAATATAATTAAAATATTCCATTAAAAATAAATTCAGCTTATTCCTGTCGCATTTCAGGCTAAACTAAGTACAAAAGTATAGTTTAATTAAGGAAAAGCATAAAATTAAAGAAATGTTATTAAATTAAGAATAATATCTTATTTTAAATGCTATGGTTTCTAATATTTAACTTTAATTTTTTTTTTTTTTTTACCTTCTTATGTACGAAGTATATAATAAATATGTTTTGTAATTGTCAAATATTATACAAGAGTTTGATGAACCTCCATGTTTCGATCCTCCATGAATTTGAAAAACATTTTTTTAAAAATTATATATGTCAGTCTATGAACGTGATAAATAAAAAATGTGCTTTGAGCTAGACGGATGAAATTCTGTATATGGACTTTAAACCAAAATCTTTGATTTCTATTAAATTTTGAATGGTATCCATACAAAGAAAGAGCTACAAGACATAAAGAGCTAGATAGATGAAATTTGATTTACTGGCTTAGTATCTAAAATAATCAAAGAAATTTGTAATCAGATCTGACCAAGGGTTGACTGTCTGTTGATCCGACCTTTTTGCATTTATGTAAATTTAATAATTGAAAACATAGCGACTTAAATAAATGAAATTTGGTATGTGATCTTCTGACTATAATTTTAATCCTATGTTACCTTTTGGTTTCAGCCCATCGATAAAAGAATATTCAAAATACATATTTGATTTTCTGATGCTTGCGTACTGACCACATTCTAGCAATTGAAAATCCGAACTGGATTCTTTAAAAATGCTAGATTTATGCCAGAGATTGATATTTTGTAACTATTGCTCATCAAACAAAATGCAACTAATGCATAAATACCTGTTCTTTATTATAATACAAAGTAAACAACCTTCATGTGTGAAAATAAAAACCCGATTACTATTGCTGTAGATCCACAATTTTATGTGGAAGAGGGTATAATACCTTTATTAGAGAGCATGCAAGAAAGTTGTGGGAGAACCACTCCCTTTTTCTTTTTTTAAAATTAGTTAATGATAAAATCACATGTTCTAACTATTCATATTGTAGAGGGATGAGACTTGTGGCAGATTGTGATGCGCGAGGATAGAACCTGGGACCTTGTGGTTCGCAGCCCAGTAACATGACCACGATACAAAAGCAATTGGTCAGGTAGCGTAGATGTTAACTGGCTTATAAGCTATCACCACAGACTTTTTATACCTTCATTACTGAGGTAGATGAAAATAATTGATGAGTTTCAGGAACAGTTATTTAATTATTTTCTAATTAAATTCCTTTCATAAGACAAAACAAACATGAACACGAAAAATACACAACACTCAGGAATACAATCTAATAATGACCTCCAAGAAAGATCATGGAAAATATACCTTGATGTTAATAAGGTAACACCATCTGTTGTACCAAAAGAGAAGGTAGTAGAATTAATGTAATCACTTCAATGTAAAATTAGTCATTGCCTATTTTAACCCTTTAAAGGACCATTTTTTTTCTAGTCATATTATGTTAAAATATTTTTAGGCTTAAAATTAGAATAAGAAAAGGGATTTATTTAGCTTATTAAATAAACTTAATTTGATTAATTAATTAATATGGTTAATTAATAATTAAGTAACAAATCAAGACATGGCATTTTGTGTGAGATAAAGAATTGAAGCATGTGAGTTTCTGTCTTTCTAAAAAAATTTGTCAGAACTTATGCCAGCTTACAAAATTTCATACAAAGATTGATAAATTTGGTGGGAAGCATACTCCTCACAGCCCTAGAAAGGGCTAAAACCCGTTTCCCCTTTCTTATTCGATTTCTCTGGTTCATGATGATTTTTCTGCCCTAAATTATGAAAGTGCAACTTTGTTGCTTTGTTTTATGACTGTAAAAAAATTAACACAGGATCTAATTTCTTGAGTCATTAAATCATTAAAAGGGTGAAACACTATCCTTTATGTTTTCTAATAATCTTATTTTGATCTGTAGGGTGAGTGAAGAGAAGGATGCTCGAAGCTATTTACAAGCTTTAGCTATCAAGATGACCGAAGAGTTAGAAAACATCAAAAGTAGCGGCCTCACTCCATCCACTGCTGTGAGTTTAATCATTTTATATGTTAAAATGTTTGCTATAATGACCTGCAATTGTGATTTGAATATCTATCTAAGTAGATGCCTCTCCACTTAGCTCTCTTAATTGTAATGGAAAAGGGATAATCTAATGTGATAGTAGGTGTGAGTCACGGGTGATTCATGCTTTACATATTATCTTCGTGTAATTTCTGTTGTCCATTAAATTGGCTTGTACAAGCTGTCGAGTATATCATTACAATTAATTAAATGATCCTGATTATGAATATAATTAATGAAGGGACATATTTGTGAATGTATATTTTGCTAATTGATATTTTGTGATTTTACATAATGCTAACTGATATATTTAAACTGAATTTATTTATTTTTTTAATAGTGTTCACTGTAATAAAACTTGGTATTTAGAACAAAAGTTATTCAGTTACCTAGAAATTGTTATTTTCTAATGTACAAAGTGTATCAAAAAAGGGTATTGTTATCTCAAGATTTTTGATGAATATGCACATTTTCAAGCTTTTCTAAGTACAGAGGAAAAAAGGCCCCTTTTTAATTTAACACGGTATGTGAGATGAATAAAATATAGTCTTTTCTCAAAAATTTTAGATGGGTGTCATACTTTTGAACAAAATATGTCAAAGGGAAAACTATTAAACCTCTGTGGACTTGGGTTTTCTTAAACATTAAAAAAAAAGTTATTCAGTGTAAAATCAGCAGTTATAAACCTATCTAATAATATATAGCAAAAGTATCAATTTCAATAGTTTTTACAATAATGATAAACTTAATAATTTTAAAATGAAAAAGGCTTGTAATGATTACACTTCCATGCTTGAAAATTTGAGCGCTTGAAACTTCCGTTCTTGAAATTCCATAAAAGAGTTTCCACTTGGCATTAAACATAGATTTATGTAAAACATTTTATTTTTGAAGCTTTCACTATTAACACCAAATATCGACAAAATTGTTACTGTATCCTCACAATATTGTCCAGCATTCAGAATATTAAAGAACATTGTTGAAATATCAGACTATATCTTGTGCTAATAGGGCTTTTACGTCTCCCCCTCCCCTTTTTTTGCAGAAATTAGCCGATGTACTGTTTCACCTTATCGTATGTTCTATATTGAAAGTATTGAAGTTGAAACAATGTTGTTACTACTCTATAGTTTTTTTTTCTACTGTTTCAATTGTATTATTATCATAAATCAGGCACAATGTTAATTTTAAATTCCATTAAAACATATTTACTTTTAGGATTTATAGTAAACGATGTCGATTAAATATCGAGTTAATTATAAGGATAATTAACTATAAGGATGTTTATTTAATGGATTTTATCCTTTGTAAGTATATTTCACTTAATAAGTATTGCAAATAAAGACAAAACTGTGTAATCTAAATTTTTCATCTTTCCAAACTAATTTTTCAGTCCCAAAAATTTAATAATTTATATTTGATGCAGTTGATGTTTAAAATTATTTCCTCTTTCTTTCAGGAGAAGAACTGGCGAAATAGACGCTCGCAGAAACTTGAAAAGATGGAATTACTCAATCTTCAATCTAGTCTAAACAGTGAGATACAAGCAAAACAGTCAATTGCAGATGAATTAAGTAAAGTCAGGGCGGAACTAGTTTTAGTACAAAAGTAGGTTTTTTAGAAGCATTGGCATTTAAATAGAAAAAAAATTAAAGTTAGTTACCATAGATATACTATTAGATCATTTGTAAATTAGTGTGATTCCATAATGCATTGAAGAAAAAGATAGTAATTTTTCTAAAATAAAATAGTTGTAACAGTACTTTTATTAATTTTAACTACATAAATTGTACAAATTTTAATGTAAATTAATTTAGTTCTGTCAAAATATACATTCTGAGTATATTATTTTAACTTTTAATTGCTTTTTAATTATTGCTTTTACTTACTTTTTCATGTTCAAACACCAGCATGAGATGATATATATAAATAGAATGAGTATATACGAAATTTTAACTCCTTCACTACTGCCTCGACTCAACCGGCTGCCCAAATTCTACCCTGGCAAGTCGGTTTCGGTTTCAAACGAGGAGTGAAATTTATAAAGCAAAGACATCCTTGATAATAACTCGTTTTATATCCTTTACCTCTCGTTTGAAACAGAAACTGGACTGCAGGATAGAATTTTTCTGTTCGATTAGGCTGGTCAATAGTAAAAGAGTTAATAAACGACACTGATTATTAAAAATTGAATGTCATTAATGCAAATTCATGATATCAAAAAAATTATAGTACTGGTACATTGCTGTCGATATTGCTTTGTTCAGTGGTAGCGAGATGGTCGGCTGTACGCAAGAAGTACTGGTACATTGCTGAGTAACTTTTAAAACAATAATGACATTTGAAAATTAAGCGTTTATTATGAAATATAAGAAAATTCACATCTTTATTGCATATTTTGAGAGCAAATTATACATTTCTTTTTTATATGGTTCATGTGTATGCACCAATCGTATAAAAGAAGAAATAAAATGATAAGAATTTAATTTTAAAAAATCCGAATGTGCTAATTGTTTGTGCGATTTAAATATAGCATTATAAATAGAATCAAGTTCTTTAAGTTTAAAAAAATGATAAAAAGTTTCTTCAAATTTTTCTATGCTGTGGTTTAAATCAGTAGCACTTAATTTGTCACCTTTTTAATATATCAAATATAAATAATTCGAAAATTAATATATTGGAATCACAGTCCACACACTCCTCAAAATCATTCTATCCTCTGAATATTCATCAGTTATGAAACTAATGCTATAGCCGAAGCTTTATGCCTTGTGGTGTCGTATAAATGAAATATTTTATCACTACAACGTTTACAAATAAATCAAGTCTGTGATGGACTGACATATAAATGAGCAGTATATATAAACGGTGCTTTCAGTTTGCTATATTCTTTTAACTTTTATTATTTAATTTATAATGTTTATTATATTTTTTAATTTTACATTCTTGAAAACTAGATTTTGATTTGTCTTGATACACACTCTGTAAAAACTGTTATATTACAGTTCTCATAATCACACATTGCTGTCATATATTTTAATTCATATAAAAATCTAGAGAAATTCTAATCTATTTTTGTTATTATGTATATAAAAAATTATTTATATGCTCTATTTAATATTTTCTTGAATGTTATTTATAATTGCAGAGAACTGAAAGAAACAAAACAGAAAGTAGAGAACTTGAAGAATGATTCTTCTAAGAAAGATCATATTATTCGAGATTTACAGCAAAAATTAGATTCAGCAGGAGACAACTGTAAGTAATTTGTTGATTACATGAATTTAAGAATTAAAATAAAAAGAAGTTTTATTTATTTTGTATTATTTTTGAATTTCCTTCTTTTTATTTATGTTGCAATTTTTTATATATTGCAGCAATTCACTTGGACATTCGTGGAATTTTATTTTTTAATTATACTATTCTTAATGTATTTTGAGAGTTTATTTTCACTTTGTACTGTAAAATTGCTTGTCTTTATGTTCAAGTACATTTTGTAAATGTGAATTCATATTTTTTTGTGCAATGGGAGCTTGTGTAGGGTTTATATATTTGTATTTTAATAATTTGAATTGAAATTTATAATGTTATTGAATGAAATAAAATTGAAATTTATATTGTTTTCCTTTCTTTAATAAAAGAATATACCATGATTAGCATGGAGAAATGTTACCTGAGTCATGGTATTATTTTATCGTTCTCCCTCCCATTATTGCATTCGACCTTAAAAAGTAATGTAGACATACTAATGCTATGTTTCCTTAGCACCTAATGCATGCAGACTTCTCTCCCTCCCTCGGTATACCAATGAAATCAAATAAGAAAGATTCTATAGAATTGCTCTTATATTCGAAATTTATATATTAAACATATAAAACACACTACACTTATAAAACCAATTGATTAACAAAAAAAGCGAAATATTTTGTATTTGCATCTCGTTTTTTTTCTCTCTCTCTCTCTTCTGCTCACTGATTTTATTATAATCAAATATGAAGTCATTCTATTTTAATATAATGTCCATCTTTAAGATTGTAACTTAAAAACCTGATTTCACCAAAAAAAAATCTGTCATATTTATTGTGCATGTGATCTATTATTATGAGTTGCGGTGCATGCTACTCAAGATTGGCCCTCATTATTTAAGAAAGCATTACATTATTCATCCACTACAATCTCAAAATGAATGCCGAGAAATAGTGCTACAATATCTTTACAATGTGTCTGACATTCAGAATATCAAACAACACGTGGAAATATTGTACCATATCTTATGTTAATAAGATATATTAATCCTATCAGCATTCATATATTATCTATATAACAAGATATAAAACAATTTCGTAATTTTGTTTAGTATTATGAAATATTGTTTTATAATATTGTACAATATTGTGCAGCATTGTAACACATTTAATTTGTTTGTATGCGTCTGCAAATTAATTATATTGCAATAAAATTTAACTTTCACATGTATAAGAAGTAAGCATAGCATTTATTGGTGGTTTTTTATTTATTTATTTATTTATTATCTTTCTAGATCAATTTTTGAAAAATACTCGCCTTGCTCGTAGTGAAAGTGGCGATTCAGCTGGTGCTGGTGATGAAGCCGATGTTGAGGATAACCAGCCACCATCTGTTGCCAGCAGTAAATCCAATGCATCGGACAACAGTGGGGTGAGTAATTTGTATAAGTACAAAATATTGCGATTGTATTAGAATTTAGAAACAATAGTTTGATAAAACAAATTATGATATTTTTCGAAATTTTATGTATTGTATTATTATAGAATGCATTACACATATAAGAAGAATTGGAACTGGACGATTCTATTTATTGTTTTATGATTTCTAAAGCATTATTCTTGATTTAAAAGCTACTAATACAATAATTAATGGCAAAATTTAACCTTTTAATTAAAATGAATAACAAATTTTTTGAATTTCAGAGCTTTTTAAATAATGGTTTATTATTTTGGTTATCGAATCTTAATTTTTATGTTTTTAATTGGTAAAAAAATTGAAGATATGTTTTTTTAATTTCTGTTTTATATCGTTTCTTATATAGCAAGTGTTTTTTTTTATTCTTCTTTAAGAAAAAATTGGATTTTTTAAAAAAATTATAGGAATAAGTAGTTTGATTAACCAGATTGTGGAGCAAAATATCTCACATAAAATATTAAAGTATTATAAATTGTAATAAAATACAGTACTGATTTTTCTCTGTATTTTTTATTGTAAAATATTTTCTCTGTTATAGTTTATCTGTTCTAAAGTTACATTATTTCTTTTTGCATTTTAGTGATAGTAATTGGTAAATTTTAAAAAAAAAAGTTTGTATGTGTCGTATAAATAATCTATAATTTTGCCTGTTTTGATTTTTTTTTTTTTTTTTTTTTTTTTTTTTTTTTGAATGTTAAATGAGTGCAACATTGATATTCGTAAAATACTGCATTTATAAAGTTTTCTTTTCTCTTTAGGAAATGTTGTCAGCTCCTGTATCACCAATTATAGAAACCAGAACTTCTAGTTTACCACCAAAAGTAGGTTAAAATTTACCAATATTCTGTTAACTTTTTGTAGTAATTAGATCATATGTCTTATTTTGGGTTTCTTTTTATATTAAATTCAATCTTGCATTTGTTATATATTCATCAAAATGTTAAACATATCAAATTTGCTAAAAATAATTTATTGTGTTTAATTTTTGTATTTTACAGCCCAAAGCCCATCAATTTTTGGTACGAACATTTGTAGCACCGTTAAAATGCAATCATTGTACTTCACTCATGGTTGGTCTAATTAGGCAAGGGGCAGTCTGTGAAGGTATTTTAAGTTTGTGCTGTTTGTAATTGTTTTTTATAGGTCTTGATATTCTTAATGTAACTTTTAAAGTTGTTTGCTCTAAGGGATTATTAATTTTTCTGTACTTCTACAATTAATATTAACCATCTTTGATAATCAGCTAGTCTGTTGGGAAAATTGGTATAATTTTAATTAAATTTTTATGCTTTTCATACAGTTTAAAATTTGCTTATATGAAGAGATTATTAATTTTTCAATTCTCCCTGTTTCTTTGTAAAATTAAAATTAGCTTCCTTTGGCGATCAACTGGTCTGCTGGAAAAATTGCTGTAATTTTAAACAGATCTTTATGCTCTTAATGTAGCCTTAAAAATTGTTTATGTGAGGAGATTATCAATTTTCCACTTTCTGCTTAAAATTAAAACTAGCCATCATTGATGATCAGTTGGTTCACTGGAAAAATTGATTGTGTTTAATTCTAATTTTTGATGGTTAACTCAGAAAATATTTTTCAGCCACAGATTATGATGGATATTAAAGCCATATTATTTTAATTACTTGATCTGTTTACTGTGTACATGAACATTTCTAACAGAGGCGAGTCATGTGACATCACAGTATCATTAAAAATTGTCTGGGTAATCTATTCAACGTTGCACATTGTCACTAGCAGTAATTAAATTTCTTTCATTGATTCTTCATATAACTCGTGCAAATAATTTACAAAATATTTCTTCTTTAGCTTTTAACAATGGAAGAAAAATCAAATGATTAAATATTTGATGAAATAATGAAAACGGTTTGAACTTCAGTTACATAATGAAATCTAATGTTAAAAATAATGCTATATATATATATATATATATATATATATATAAAATATAAATAATAAAGTAGATAAAATGGTAAGGTTGAAAAGATTTTAAAATTTAGAAGATGCATATGCCCAGTTACCAAAATATATCTGCGCTAATTTGGTAACTTTAGGTGAAATGGTCTGTTTTGTAAAGTGCTAACACATGCATGCACACAAACATTCTCCTTTATTATTAATAGACTGATAGCGTACCTTTTATTTCTACATATTACAAGCCTGTAATGTTGCTTCCCAGCACAGGTAGTTCTATCGCCAGAAAGACTGATTTACAATAATCTGTATTGGATCACTGGCTCGGCACCCGAGTAGCATCCAATACAGATAATTGTAAATCCGTCTTTCCGGTGATAAAACTAACCTTGCTAGGAAGAAGCATTGCAGGTTTGTAACATTGCTCCGCTCTTCAAGAGCTGACACCCCGGCAGTCCCATTGCAATCCAACAGCTGGCGATCGATGTAAACATACTTTGATCTTTCATTGGGCGACTTCCGCACTTCCGGTGATGACATCGTTTACTAAATTGGCGACAACTAAAGATCCGTCAGAGCTTTTCATTACTTTTGACCAATACTTCTGCGTCATTTCGGATTGTACATCCAGACTTGATTTCGCTCCTTAAAATATAACATGTCCCATGGAGCCAAACATCGTATAGGAACGGAATTCTCCTTAACGAATTTTTGACAGGCTGGTCGGTCTATTTACCTAAGATTGAAAATAATACCTTCTTAATTCAAAAGGTATAAACTCTGTTCCTATAAATTATTGTCTCAATTTATTCTCAATCAGTATCTTATTTTTTTTTAACATTGATTGGAAAATCGAAAAGAAAGGCAGTTTTAGTCAATTATAAAAAAAAATCAATACTTTCATATAATTTAATGAAGAGAAATGCAGTGAATATTTTTATGTGAATGTTTTTGAAAATTATGGAAATTTTGTTTACAAGATTTTCATATTTGTTGTAAAATGTATAGAAAGGAAATAATACTGAAAAATGTTTCAATTTCAGTGTGTGGTTTCGCCTGTCATGTTGTTTGCCAAGAAAAAGTACCTGCCATGTGCCCAGTGCCTCCTGATCAAAGTTAGTACCACATTGTATTTAAGTTGATTTTGATATTTATTTTTAAACTGATATTTAAACTTATTCGATATTTTCGCAGCTAAAAGGCCTGTAGGTATTGATCCAACTCGTGGTATCGGTACAGCATATGAAGGATATGTAAAAGTAGGTTTATTCTTTTGTTTCTTTAGTTAAGGGATATTCTATAATAATTATTAATTTTTTTTTCACTCTGTGTGCAATGCACCATGTTATTTTTTACTTTATCGTACACGAAGTATAGAGAAAATATAGTTATCGACAAAAAATTCGAACTTGAGATTTTGACAAAACTCTACGTTTTAGCCTTCCCTGAGTTAAGTAAAATCCGTCCAGAGGAAGTTTGTTTCTTTGGTGATCGAATATAAGTTAACTCTATAACTAAAAAACGAAGAAAGCTAAATAGGTGAAATTCAGCACATGGATTTAATATCTATAGTGCAAACACCTATCACATTTTGTGCCAAACCCAACCACGACTTGACTGTCTGTCGGTCTATACTTTCAGAAACATGTAAACGCGATCATTCAAAAGCATAATGACTTAAATATATCAAATTAGGTATAAGAGTTCTTCACTACAAGCGCAGTTTTGCGTCAAATATTTGTTTCAATCGACTGAGAAAAACGTGTCTAAAACACAAATTTGATTTTCGAATACTTTAAAGCCGCATGCCATGAATTAATGGCAAAAAAGTTGCCAAGCATGGCTCAACAGATTCAGTAAAAATGCTGAATTCACGTCAAAAGTTAATATTTCGTAACTATGTACGCCAATGTCTTGCAAAACGTTCTGTGGCATGACAAGTTTATTACAGAGTATGCGAGAAGTGTGTAGGGAGATAACTCCAAATGGTTTATGTTTATAAACGCAATAACGTAACCACTTAGGTATTTAAAATTAGGTGTTGATCTTGTTATTAATTATGAAATTCTATATCAAATTTTGCTTTCAAGCAATCTGCAAAATACATATTCGATTTTTTATATATGTATATTACGAAACACATTAACTCTCATGTTCGGGACTCTGATAATAAAAATCTGAGCACTTGTGTCTTTCACGGCTCCAATGAAGGTCCTATTTTTTATGCCAGAGGATAACACATTTATTACAGAGTGTACGAGAAAGTATCGAGGAGTACTGATTTCATTTACTTTTATGTTTCAAAGAAACATTGTTTTGAAAAATAATTTTATAAAATTCCTCGTTTGCTTTTAAGTAAAGTTATTAATTACCTGTTTTACTTTGTAAATTTTATTTGAAATGTTTTTGATTTCGTATTATCTCTTTTTTTTTTTCTTTTTGCAAGGTTCCAAAACTAGGTGGTGTGAAAAAAGGCTGGATGCGCCAATTTGTCGTTGTCTGTGATTTTAAACTTTTTCTATATGACTTAGCCCAGGACAAAAGTGCCCAACCTTACGTATGCGTTTCACAAGTATTAGACATGAGGTACTCGCATTTATATAATTATTTTAATTATATGGACATGATAAATAAAGTTCAAATGTAGATTTTTAGATGAAGGGTCAAAGTGCGCATGCCCCGTCTCCTCATTGACCACCAGTTTGTTCGTTAAGATATTGCTTTTGTTTAGATTAAATTTTAATTATTTGTACATAGTTTGATATTTATTGTTCCTTTAACAAAGTAATTTTAAATTTCAAATTGTGATATACATTTTTAATACCCTTGCACCTGTTCTGTTTATCTATTACATGAACGTCCCTAAGTGGGTTACTGCCCACATCATCTAACGTTTGGTTGCTTGTTCTCGGTCTCAAATTCTCTGTAATGATTTGGATTATTAAAATAGATCTGCCTATTTTGCATCCACTTGCATTTGGTTGAATTCCAAAGTGATTATTAAAAAGATTTATAAATTAGCAACTATAAACAATCAATTTACTGGATTTATTATTATTAAGCTCAGAAAATTTTATTTAAAGATTTTATACAAGAAATAAAAAGTAAAATTATTTTCAGTATTACTAAAAACAAGTAGAGTTTTCATTCTTTAGCTCTCTGTAGTGACGGATTTGCATAAACAATTAAAATATGTTCGAATTTCGTTGAATGAAACGACGTTCATCGTTGAATGAAAAGCATCGTCGTAAATTAGGCATAAAAATCATTTTTAAAATGTATTAAAATTGGCGGGAAAGTTAAAGAACATTCTCGAAAATAAATACCAGTAAAATATCTTTTTTATTTTTAATTTTAAGATAATATAAAAAAATTTGTGCGATAGCATTTTCAAAGTTATCGTCAGAAATGCCCAGAATTCTTATTAAAATTTCCAAAAACTCGCCTCAAAGGGCACATTTCCACTCTGAAAAATATTGCTGTATCAAATGTGGCGACTCTAGGCTAATTGATCTACCTATAGAATGCTTTGTTATCTTTTATTGTTAACTGATGTTACACTATTTAATTAAAATGATTGATGTTGTAGTTATAGACTGTATTGTGCAAAGTCTCAGTACATTCAATTTTCATTTTATTTTCTCTGTAGGGATGAAGATTTCTCTGTCAATTCAGTACTAGAATCTGATGTAATTCATGCTAACAGGAAGGATATTCCTTGTATATTTAGGGTAAGAGTTTTGAAAATGAAACATTTTCGTCTTTATTTTTATTGAGAACTAGATTTATAATTGGAAACATTTTGTTTAGAATAATATTCTTTACGATATAAATAAATTTCTCTTAATGATTTGATATTTTAAAATAAAAGAAAGTACTTGTTTACTTTTACTACTCCGGCGATAAAACGCCAAAAAAATGCTATTGTCGGTAACCGAAGTAATTAACAAAATCCTGGCATAGTTTGAAAATTGTCAAGTAAACCTATTATCTTGACACTCTTGGATCTGAAAATCGGCACGTAAACTGGCGGAGAGAAGAGTAAAAATAAACAAATACCTAAAACAGTCCACTTTCTATTGTCTTCACAAAAATACTGTTAAATATTTTTATGATATTTTTTTTCAATATTTTACGTAGTGTACAATGTTAGGAAGGCATTTGTAGAGAATTTTGTGCTTTATTGATTGATATCATTAATACTTTACTTAACAATTTTATATATTCGGCATTAATTTCAAAATTTTTACTTTCATTTTTTTATTTGATATATATATATATATATATTGTTTTAATTTTTGTCATAATTTTTTTATAAAAAAAATTTTGAACGTTTCGTTTTTGTTTTTGTTTTTTTCACTTTCTAATATTAAATTTTTTTTTAATATTAGTTTGATCTTTTCTTATACTAAATGGTGTATATATATAGTATGGTCAGTGAAATCCTTTTAAGTCCTTTAAATTCAAAACACCGTCTCCTACAGCCAGGGAAGTAATGTGCATTTACAGTAAAGTGGCTGTGCTAAATTTATTTAGACAGGTTATGTCATTTCTAGCTGCGAAATAAAAAAGTTACAAAAAATAACTCAAAAAATAAAAGAACTGGGCCCAAAAGTCCAATTAGATAAATGTGTGCGCTTTCCCTTAATAAAAACACGGGAAAAATTTCATGGAATTGATTATTCGTGAGATTGTCGAAGATATTACGATGAATATATATATTTACCGTGACTTGAAAAAGGGTCCGTCCTGTTATTGAAAAACGTATTCTCCGCTCGTATGATGCCGTTTTCCGAGTTAACGAAGTGAATAAGTAAAAATAATAAAAAGCAAGATGTGAAAAAACGGAAGGGGGAAGAGATTTGAAGATACGTTTTTCCAATTTTAATTTAATACTAAATCAAGTCATAATTTTAATCTGAAATATCTCCGCCAATTTTTATAGATAACCCCATGAAATTTTTCTCAGTGTTCTTTATTGTATTATGCACATTTTTTCTAACTGGACTTTTGAGACGAACTCCTTTATTTTTTGTAACTTCCTATTTCGCCCCAAGGGATGCTATAACCTATCTCAACAAATGCAACACATCCACTGTACTATTGATGCATGTTCCTTCCCTGACTGTTCGAGTCATCGTTTTGAATTTAAAGGACTTACATATCACCGTGTGGAGGAGAGGGGATAAGAATTGAATCAGAACGGTGGTACATTTCTCCTCAAAATTTTTTTTAAATTTTGTATTGCACGAATAAGAATTTTAAATTTAAAAGACATCAAAAAGAATTTCAATAAAGAAATGTTTAATTTTAAATAAAATAATTGTAATCAAAGATTTTTTTTAATTCGTGTTATTCTATTCGCAATACACCTTATAATAAAATAAAACAAAATGTTGATAAAAGTTATGCATGCGCGTGCGTATATACACTGATTGAAAGATGTTTTTATGACATTTTATTTAAGTTCTATATTTGTTTGGAATGAAAATTGCAATTGCAGTATATAATAAAATTGAAATTGAAATTGCAGTATATAATAAAATTAAATTTGAAATCTTTTAATTTTTTTTCTAAAAATAAAAATTGTTTCTGTTTATGTCAGTTGTAAGCTTGCATCAACATTGAAAGTAAATTTGGAATTAAATTCCTTTTGTTCAATATTTATTTAACAAGTCAATGAACGTTCTGATATTATAGTTATCATGTGAGAACATGACGTTGTTTTGGTTTGAGATTTTTGTAACTTGAAAATGCATGAGCAGAAAATAAAGGGTATTGTAGTAAGAAGTTATCGCCCGAAGAAGAACAAAGAAGAAAATTTGAATCAACGCGAAACAGCTAGGTGAGGTACCAAAAGTTTTATAGATGAATTGTTCGAGCTTCAAAACTTTTTTTTACCAGCTAGAAAAATTAAAATTATATATATATATATATATATATATAT
>JAPMOR010070087.1:39115-98155 GCA_026543865.1 Argiope aurantia
GTGTGTGTGTGTGTGTGTGTGTGTGTGTGTGTTGGCGCTCTACAGGCCAGACCATTCAACCTATAGCTACCAAATTTGGCACGTGTATACCTTGGAGGTCGGGAATGTGCACCTGGGGTTATTTTTTCGAATTTTTAATTAGAATTTTATTTATTTAAAAATTAAGCGAAATTTTGGCGTGTTTCTGCTATAACTTCCGAAAATATTGCCTGCACAAAAAAGATTTTTACATCAAGTTAAAGATCAAAAATTTATCTTTTAAATGATACCAATGTTTTAACCTTAAAATTAAATTTCTGTTTTTAATGAATTTTTAAATAAATATTTTAACTATATTTTTCAACAATTTTTTTCGTACAAAATAAAAATAAAATTTAAGCTGAACGAGCACGTTTCGCATTCATGGGGAAAAATTAGCTTTTTTCAAAGTGTTGCCATCACATTGATTAAAGCTACAACTAAAAATAAATTAAATCTTTTTGGAAATGAAATCTGCAAGAATATAATTTTCGGCACGTGTCTGTAGGAAATGAAACAAATCTAAGATATTATTTTTTCTAAAAAATAAATTCAAGAAAAATTATTTTATGATCTTTTACACTCTCTATATTATTAATCCAATAAATCAGTTTTATTTTAAGGCAAGTTTTGTTTAATATGAACAGGAAATCCATTCAAATCAGGGCCACACAGCTAATTTGTAAACCGTTAGTAAGACACAGATCTGCTAAAATGGTCTAAATGGAAAATGATTATATTTTATGTAACTTGATTCAATAAATGCTCTAATAAATAACGAATTTTTGATTTTACATAAAGCTTCTGCTGTGGAAATCACGAATAACAATGTTCTTGAAACACTAATATTTCAAATAAAGAGTTAATTTCCAGTCAACTAAATCAATCACTTAAACTGGCTGATTTATGAAAATTTTAATATCACTATTCAATAAAAAAAAGGATAATTTTAGATTTTCCATCGATCGTTTCAAAGAAAATCAGCACGCAGGTTTCTCAAGATTAAGTGGCCTAAGATTATGAAAATGTTGAGTTTTTCTAAATTTTTAACATTCAAAACTTCATAAATAAGTCTTAGTTGATCGTGGAAAATAGAAATATTCATTCATTTATTTAAAATTTGGTGTGTCCAGAATATTTCTCAGAATATGATACCTTACTGCATTAAATTTAGACTTCATAATTTTTAAAATATATAGGCCGGAACAAAATATTATTGATTTCATTTCAATCCTTTTGAAAGCAAACCTAAAAACTGAATTTTATGCTGAATCTGAGAAATTTTTATTGAATTATTCTTTGAGATATTACATAAATTATGAAAAATATTTTGTAGTTCACATAAGACTTAAATACCGAGCGATTCTGTTTGCAATACTCGTATTCAATAATAATAATAATAATAAATAAATAACAATAAAGATGATAAATAAAATAAAACGCTTGGTTTTATTAAAAAAATATCTTTATATTAATTGCAATTTCATCATTTCCACTTTAAATTAAAGTTGAAGTTTTACCGGAAATGACAACAAATTAGCAAAATTTATATAGTAAATTGAACGAAACGATCTAAACAACAGTATAAGTTTGGTATGACTATCAAAATTTGAAGATTAAAAATGTTTTGTTTGAGAATCTATTAAGAGACCAGTTACTTAAAATATTTAATTGAAAATTGTAGCGAGCGGTAATACTGGCGAACCGGCTGGTCGCCAAAGGCGGCTAGTATATAATATGGCAAAAAAGTTTTGGAGTTCGAACAATTTTGAAATGAAAAAATCCATCGTTTTCTGAATATCGACGCATGCTTAATCTAGATGATTATTTCAAACCGGTTTAAACTGGTTTTTTGGTTTTTCGCGGAAAATAAAAAATTCTGGTCGCAAGAAAAAAATTTAAAAAACTCGATTGATTTTGAGATGGTTAAAAACCATTGCTTTTTTTAATGTTGGTAATTGCGAAATATGAGTCATGTGAAAACATAATGTTGTTTTTCTGTAGGGTTGATACCACGTGACTTTAAAAAAATAATCTTTTTCCATGATAACTTAAAATTTGCGGAAGCAGATTTCAATTTTTTAATCTTTTATTATATTGTATTCCAGATAACTACATCTATGATGGATCCACCTGGTCTGAAGAATCAGACTCTTATGCTAGTTGATCGAGAGAGCGAAAAGAACAAATGGGTGGATGCACTCACTGAGCTTCATCGTATCCTCCGTAGAAACAAATTGCCATCTCGAACTGTGAGTCACAAATCATTCGGTTGAACTAAAGAACATGGTACGGAGATTTCGCCAAACTGTACAAAATTTTGCCAAAAATCAACTGAGGAATAGGTTACCATCTTTGGCAATTTATCGCTTTAAAAAAAATTACAATTTGGCGATTGTACTGCATTCTTCAGTTCAGCCAATAATTCATTTAGAGACACTTGTGTTCTATTTTTAATTTCTACCTTTTATTTTTTTATTATTTTTTAGGTTTTCCAAGCCAAAGAAATTTTAGATAACACTATTTCAATTGTTAAAAATGCCTTATCTGCTGCCATTATTGGTAATATTTTTAATTCTATTCTAGAATTAATTATCGCTTTGTTTATATGGATTGATAATTAGTAATGTTTTCCATTTTATTATTACAGATCGTGAGAGAATTGTTTTAGGCACCGAGGAAGGACTTTATTGTGTTGATTTAGACCGAGAAGGTATTCAAAGTAAATAAATATAATTTGCTGCTTCTTAAAATTTAAAAATTATTTTTTTATAATTTGCATTTACTGACAGCTTTCAAATTTGTCATAATTATCATTTTCTGTTATGCTTACTTTTGCCTACAAAGCAATGATTAATGAATGAATTAATTATATTAAATAACAAATCAAATTATTATATTTCACAAATTTATGAGCACTCGCATTATAATACAGGTACCCTTAAACATTTTTTTGTGTTATAGAAACAGGTTATTAAATTAAAACTGCTTTTGTTTTAAATATTGTTATGAATCTGTGACAACACTTCCTGCACTATTATTTTTATAGTAAGGAACCAAATTTTACAGGCAGTTCTAACGGATGCTGAATGGAAGCTTGTCAGTGATCCCCACATTAATGACAAATTTAGTGACTTTAACTATAAAGATTAAGGTTTTCGAGTATGTGGGAATCTTGGCGATATCTCTATTTGAAGCCAAGATACGAGATCTTTCTAGAAACTTCCATACTCTGTCACGAAAAGTAAATATGTGGAGAAAAGCAGGACTCAGGAAAAGCAGTAATCAAGCGAATTATCGCTTTGGATAGTTAAACTCCAGCGAATTCTCTCTGAGTGCTTGTTGGTGATGCGATTGTTTATAAAGATTTGATATCTGTGCGCTGTTGATTTCTGCAAGTACTGGATTTTGTGCACGTTTCGGTTGTGTTTGCAACCTATGTTTTTGTGCTTCCTTTTGGAATTAAAGAATCGAGCCTGTTAAATTTTCCAACAAACGTATTTTCGGTAACAAATAAAATTTCTCTACACGATATACCATGTTTTGATATTCAAGAATTAATTCAGTCTAATTCATTCTTTTTTTTTTTTTGCATGCATGCATAAGAACCGTATTTAAGATATTTTGTCAAGCATTAGAAAAGTCGTATCATTCATAAATTCCCTTTCTGCTATCAAGAGGCCGCGGTGGCCTGGTGGTAAGGTCTGGGCTTGTGAGCCGTAGGGTTTCAGGTTCGAGACCCGATTCCACCGAAGAACCGTCGTGCAAGGGGGTCTGTTGCACGTTAAATCCATCATGCCAAACGTCTTCCCGCTGGTGTAGTGTGGAGTGGAGAGGGGGGTGCCAGCTCAGGTGTCGTCCTCGTCATCTGACCGCGGTTCAAAATTACGAGGTCTGTCCCAAAATAGCCCTAGTGTTGCTTTACAACGGGACGTTAATATAACTAAACAAACTAATTCTGCTACCAAGATGAGCAATCATTGATTATAAATCGAATTATTGTTTTATATCTGTAATTATTTTAGCTTGATTTATATGCAACATAAAACTTTTTTTAAAAAATTTTTTGTGATATTCCTATTAATTTTGTTTGGAAGAACAAAATATTAGTATTGCTCATGTATTCATTTAATCTCTTGAATACTTGACTATATTATTTGATTTGCGTGGAAATAAATAGAAAATAAAATATTTGTCATTTTGATTTGTAGAAATAGCTCGAATAGGAGATGGTAAGAAAATATCTCAAATTGAATATGTACCTGAGGAGCAACTTCTAATAGCAGTGTCTGGTATGTTTTTAAAAGTTTCAAAATTAATGTTAGTTTTTAAAATTCCATGCTATTAAAAAAGTGTAAAAAACTAAATAAAGATACCTTTTATAATAATTTGGATTTCAGGTAAGCAAAGACATATCCGACTGATCCCAGTCGGAGCTTTGGACGGGCACGACGTAGACTGGATAAAAGTAGTCGATACCAAGGGTTGCCTTACTTTTGACACTGCCTGCTACTCTCAAGGGTGCTCTTCCAACTACGTTTTTTGTATAGCTCTTAAGAGACAGGTGAGGCATTTTAGTGTCTCTTATTAACATAATATTTGTATCCTGGTTTCATTTATCATTATTTAGTCAAATCCATTTATCTCAAATATTATTAACTTTTTTTTATTGTTTGAAATATTCAGACTAGAGTATTATTAAAATATTTCCTTCCTTCTTTTACGTAATAATTCTGCAATATTTTTAGTATCTCAGTCACTTTTTGTTTATCCATTTTGTTATTCAGTTAACCATACTTATTTTATTTCTTGATGCGTATTTTTGACCGAACTCATTACTTTATGAAATTCAGATGTTCCAAGGCGATGTTAAATATTTATTTTTAAACACCTTGATCCAATTTTTTAAAAATCGATCTGCATATCTATAGCGACAAGCTTTATATTCGGCGCAAAGTGTTTTTGCCAAAGAAGAGGTTTTATGAACTAAAAAGGAACTGTTTAGTTCATAAAAAGAAGTCTGAATTTGTTTTATTTTTTTTCTTTATTTCTAGTCATTCGACACGATTCGCTTCTTTGTATATTGGCGCTATCTTTTTTGTCGCATTGCTAGTATGTGACTTTGCGAAGATTTTTAGCAGTGATTAACTGACGTGATTTTCGATGTTTGTTCTCTCCATCCCTACACTACCCCAATCGAGCTATATCTTCAGGGGATATAGAAAAGGACATAAAGAAAACAGAAAAGTAGATCCTAAATTATCGGAGATCAAATAATGGACACTCGCACAGAGTTTTTTTTTCTGGATAAATAATAATTTTGAACTATTAAAGTGGCGAAATTGATATCTTTCGTTGTTGTTTTTTTCCCCTTCCTAGTGTGTGCCTATGTATGTCCATTTAAAACATATTATTTTTGTGCATTGATCATCTTAAAATACCATATATAAAATAACTTTATTTGAAATACATATAAATTTTCAATACTACTTACCACGTTATTATCATCGGTGAAAACAGCGATCTAAAACGTTTTTTAATGAATGCCAAGTCAATGATCCCCGATCTTCTCTATAGTTGGGCAACAAAAATGAAGCTTTTGAAAATACAAGAAGATAGCCGTATCTTTATAATAAACCGACATTTGAGGACCGCTTTAGGAATTCCATGTGATTTCAGCCCTGTCAGAAAGCCTATGTAAATCCGAGAGGCTCAAGCGAATTAATTCGTCTTCGGAAATGCTGATGACAAAAAAAAATCTATTTGAGCTTTAACAATACCTCCTATTTAGAGATTTCTTCTTTTATTGTTAGTTTTTACCTATTCTTTATACATTCTTTGGCTGTGTTTTTGTTGTCTGTATTTCGTGTTTTTCAATGGAATTTCGTATCATTCAGCAAAATGGATTTCATTTATTTGAACCATTTCACCGAACGATTTTTTTATTACAATATCAATATATATGACATAAATGTTATCATTTCTGTAGACTTGTAATTAGATTAAAATGATTAAACTCTCGAAGGGTTGAAGTTTTTTACAAATTGTCTAACTTCATGTTCTTTTTTTACTTCTAGGTGGTGCTGTATGATATAAACCGAACAAAAAGTCGCCACCAAAAACGCCGTGAAATTTGTTTACCAACTTCTGCTCAGTGCCTCAATGTGATGGGGGATAGACTATGTGTGGGCTTTCCTTCGTCATTTTACATATACTCCTTGTGGGAAGAAACACCACCATTTTGTAAGATCCCTCAATCTGAATGGTTTCTCATAACACTCATGTTATTGAATATAAGTTATTTAAAAAAAATGTTTTAATCTGATATATAGTAGATTCTATCTAATACAACTTTTCCAATAATCTGACACTTGTTGCTTGGCGATAAGCTATTTTTTCCTGAAATCGATTTTTCTATTTAACATGTTCCTATTCAATCCCTTAAGATGTTTTTCTTTCTAACTTATTGTTGATTATTTCAACATACATAGAAAGTATATATATTCTTGTATTTTTATACGATTCTCTATAATTCGGTTACTTTCTTTAATCCAACGTCTTCGATCCCACATGTGCCGAATTGAAGGGAGTCTATTGTATATTTAACCCTTAAATGCTTGATTTTTTAAAAGATATTTTTATTTTCATTTATTTGTTTACTGAATATATAATGGGTGATTATATATTCAATAAAATAATATAATAATAAAAATGAATATATTATATAATTATTTTTATTTTTAACATTTATTTATTTAATATATAATGGGGAAATGTATTAGAAAATCCCTTTTGTTTCAAGTACGCTTTATAGCTTAGAAAATCTTGCTGTCAGTCGGAGATATTAGCTTTAATGAAATAAAGAAAAATATGTGAACATTTATAATTTTAAACATAAATATCTTTCTTTTTAAGTAGCTATTTTTAATTCACTATTGTAGAATAAAATATAATATTCATAGAATAAAATATACGGTATTTATAGAATATAGAATAAAATATACGGTATTTATAGAATATAGAATAAAATATGGTATACAGATGGAGCAAAAATAGCATACAATCGCAAGATAAAAGCATCTAAGCAATGGCACTATTGTATACATAAGTAAATTGATTTAATAATAATTTTACTGTGTAGCCTATTGATAACAATGAGCATTAGAGCTTCATATTTATTTTCATAAGATTTTAGAAGACAAAATTGAATACATTGCTCAAGGGCTCGCATTGAAAGGTTAAAAACAAAATATTATATTTAGAAAAAAATGTTAATAAGCAATATGATTCTATTACTTAAATAATAAAAATTGTCATTGGAATATTAAAATTTGTAACCACATCTTTTTTTAATAATCCCTACATAATTTTTACTAATAAATAAAAAATTGATTAACCTATGTAATTTTCAATGGCATTTAATCCTTCATGCTTATAATTTTATAATTTCGAATAATTATTACTAGCCATAAAATATTTTTAATTATAATATTGGCCAACTATTTTTAACATTTGATAGAGACAATTTAATGACCATGCTATTGAAGCATTTCATATAAATAGCAATATAAAAAATTTCCACAATTTTATTAAAAAAAAATTATAAATTCATCTGAGGTTTAGAAAGTTAATTCAGTTTATTACCAAATGTGCATTGCTTGCATTATTACTTTACAAGGAATATATAAAGTTACACATTTAACTTCCATTTTATCCATTTAAAAGATAAATATTCATAGAAACGAAAACAATGAAACAATAAAAGATTCCACGTCTAATAAATCCAAATTATTTTTCTTTTTGTATAGAAATGGATGTTTATTTTGCGTATGTTTTAAATATTTCCCAAATATATCTATAAATATTTACATAGGAATAACATTTGATTTCATTCACTTATAAAGTATTTTAAAAGTAGGTTTACTTACTATAGCTTGCCTCTGATGAGTTGACGGAAGTGGTGTAAAAAATGTGTAATATCAACAAGTCTATGGTTTTTTTATAAGAGACTGATGGGAATCAAAGTTTGTCTATATAACATCCCTTTCTGATACACGATAAAAGGTATATCAGTATTGAAAAACAGAAAAAAAAATGCATCAAATCGAACACTATGTTTTTATTGCAAGCCTATTACTTCTCCTCATCGAATGCAGTTGTTTGCCTAAAGTCGAAGGTCAGCCACCAACGTGTCAGAGCCATGCTATAGAAATATCATTCTGAATAATAATATATTAAATTAGATTAAAAATAAACAACTTTTTTGTTCAAACTATGCTAAATTTTAATATGCGAATTTGATATGACAGTTAATAATTCTGTTATTGGCTTTAGGTTTGGTAAATACTGAAACTGCAGCTCTGTCCTATCTTTGCCATAATCCTATGGATGCTTTAATTGCTGTTAATCTTCCAAACAACGAATTTCTTCTAGTATTTAGTTGTAAGTATAATTATTCGTTGTTAATTCTATTGTTTTTTTTTATTGTTACCAGTATGCAGTTCAGTTAAAAATATTTTTCTAATAATGAGTTTTTTCATTAAAATGGATGAGTTAAAACTTCATCTTTAAAAAAAAAAGAATTATTTTATAGAAAAATAAAAAGTTTAATAACATTTTATGGCTATATTATTAACGCTACAAACGTCATTCTCTACTTATTTAACCATAAGTAATTTTTTTAACATTTCATTTTGAAGCTACACAATTTTTTTTAATAGAAGAGCGTTTTTTTTTTTTTTTTTTTTCGTTATTTTAAACATTAATCATGAAAAGAGGGCGACTTTAAACTATTGATTAATCAATTAATTAAAACGACGCATCATCGAAGTTTTGCGCCATTTAAAATGGTGTTTTACTACATTCGATGATACACGGAATTTCTCCGTATAATTAATTGAAAATTCTAATTAATTAATCAAAAGAGAATTATAAACTTCTACTATAACACTAAATCATTCCACTTTCAGATTTAGGAATTTTTGTCGACGGACAGGGGAGAAAAACTAGAGAAAAAGAACTTATGTTCCCTGCCTTACCTACAGGAATTAGTAAGTGCATATATATATATATATATATATATATACAGTGTAAGATTAAATTTTGAGGAAAATCACATGCATTTTGCATTAAATTCTATAATTTATTTGTAGGTCAGAGAGATGAATATTTATGTGTATATAGCGATTCTCATATAGACATCTTTGAAGTTAGTACAGGAGACTGGGTCCAAACAGTGAATTTAAAAAAGGTACATCATCATTGTGCTCTTTCTTTTCTTTTCTTTTTTTTTCAATGCGTTGTAATAGATAAAAAAGGAGAATTGAACTGGTAATTTAAGTTTGAAGATAACAATCTGAATCTCTACGTGTATATATATAAAATTAATGTTTGCTACTGGTGAATAAATTAAATCAATATGCTGAAAATTTTTAAAAAAATATTCCGATTTAGATTTTGTAATTAAAAAGTAATAGAAACTAGGCTGATTGAAAATTAAAAAGTTTATGTGAGAGTTATTTCAGTCGATGGCAATTCCAAGTTGACAGTATTTCGTAAAGCTAAGTTATTGTTTGCAACCATGCCGGATCGTTAGTTCAGCAACGTGCAATACTGAAAAAAAAAAATCAAAATACAAATTTTGTAAAATAATTTTATTTCTAAATGGATCTAAATGTTTTAATTATAATTATCTGAATTGTACCAGATGTTCCAAAAAATCCAAAAATTTTAGATTTTTTACTTTTACCTTAGATTAAAGCATTTTTAATAAAACTTTAGATTTTTATTAAAAAAATAATATATGCGTATCCAACTAAACTATTTGGAGTTATAGATAGAACACTACAGAATGTTAGTTTTTAGAATGTCGTTTTTGAGCGTAGCTGGTGCTGCATTACAAGAAAGGATTAATTTACTGAAAATTACGCTTCCTTTTTTTATTTTTAATTTAATTTTATTTTTTGTAGAATTTGTTTTCAAAGTTATCATTTTTACTTTTCCGTATATAAAATATTGCAATCGTTACCAAATTTGAACTCAAGATTTTGAATAATTTCCACGTTTGAGCTGATGGAACACGCCTTTGAAATTATATTTGTCTAACTATCGCTTTATCTCTTTGAGCAATGATAACTCAAATGCACTTTGAGTTAGAAAGTTGAAATTTTGTGTGCGGCTTTTACATCAAATTTGTAGACATTTATCAAATGTTGAAAGAAATCCATTCACAGAAATTTTGTATCTTTAAAATGCACACACTGTAAAACTATAAATCGCTAATAGTTAGACGGATAAAATTTATCGCAAATTTAAGGATTTGAAAAGTAGATCCATTTAAAATTTTAAATCAAATTTCCATTTCAAATTTTAAATCAAATTAAAAGGTTAACCATAAGTCAGACTATACATTCACATGCATTGAAGCACGTTAACTCTGAAATGACTTTGATAAATGAAATTTGATATACAGTCGTGCTGTGCAAATTTTGATTTCAGTCAGTTGAAAAAAGCACCTAAAATTCCTATTTGATTTTCTCCACTATTCTACGAAGCACAAAATGCTCATGTATTAAATACTAAAAATAAAAATCTGAGTACTCGTGGAGTCCACAGACTTGTTCAAGATTCCCAATTTTTATATGGAAGCGAGATGCGATTTCACCTTTATGCGGAATTATGCGATAAAGTAGCAGGGAAACTTTTCCCGCTGGTTTTTAACTTTACGTATAGAAAATATTTACAAGAGATGCTATGCTTTTGAAGAAAAAAATAAGGTAATGGTACTTCTCCATTAGCACGCCACTAACATGAATGCACAAATGTTTGACATCAATATTTGATAATTTTTGCCGTTTCAAAGGAAAAGCACCAATCCAAATAATTTTATAAGAAATTTTCCGTTTCTTCATTATTTGAGATGCTTTAGTGTAAAAAAACTTTTAAGGATTAAAAAAGAATTCTTATTGAAATATTTCCGATTTACATACTTATTTGATCAAAGCAAACTGTAAATGATTTTTTTTCCCTCACTTACAGACCAAATCACTTTCCACAAACGGAATGTTGTGCCTGACGTTGGCAACGGAGCTTCCCCATATTGTTTACTTACACAACGTCCAGCACCGGGAAAACCAGATTCGGGTGCCTGAAGTCACGATCCACCATGTGAAGGAGAGGTCTGGGAAAACAGTGCTATCTCGGACCAGAAGAAGGTTCTCCGTAAGAGAACCCGAGAAAGTGAAAGTTGGGAAAGGGTAAGTCTAAAACTCATCCACTTTTGTAGAGTATTTTAGTAATCATTATCACAAACTGACTACTCCACCACCGCCCTTACACCGAAGACACACGCATAACCGGAGCACCGCGACAGTAATATTGGCGGGAACTGTGATTGAATCCTAAGAGCTACCACCGGCCATGGTACAACCCTTCCCGAAGGAAGTACGTCCTCTCATCGATGTTAAGTAGCCAACCCCCACCTTCTTATGTATTCACCAGGGTGGCAAGAACCAATCACTATACTAAAAGCTTCTCGTCCTCATTTTTGAGATGCCCCTCCCCCTATCCAATAGGGATAGGGTGTTTTTGTAAAGAGGATGGGAATAGAGCAGAGCCAGAATAGGTCTTCTGAAGTCCTTTAGGTAGTGTCGGAATATTCGGAATCTGCCTTTTCTTCTTTTTCTTTCCAACCTAGAAAATCGGATTTTTAAAAAATTAATTTAAGTGTCTATATAAGCAAGTTTAAGTAGCAAAATCTTACGAAATGAATATTAAATCGTTTTATTTCGAGTCACTTTCAAGTGAGTTAATTTTAATTATCTGGCCAATGAAAAACTCCAAATCCAGATCTAAAAGTGATATATAATATACAAATAAAAAGAAAAATGACGATCTTTTTAATACAGATGAAATATTATTTAAATTACATCATAAGACGTTTTTTTTTAAATTTCTAGAGGAACACGGGTTTTTTTAATTATAAAAGAATATGATATCAAATTTACAAAAAAAAATTAATTATAAGAAATATTATTAGAATAACATTACAAAATTGAAACGATACTTAATTTTTTTAAAAATATGTTCGCATCTTTGAAAATTAAAGAAAAATTAAATTACTTTGAAACTATCACACAAAATAATTAATGTTGTTCTATAGACCTGTTGGCAAGTGCGTCATCGTTTATTTAATAATTCGACTGTGGAAAAAAACCTCTGAATATACCAGTCTTCAGTTCAGTAGTGTAGCAACAAAGAGCACCCTTCTAAGAAAGCCAAGACTTCACAGAATTCTGTGGTGCTCATTTAAGGAACAATTGATTGAATCCTATTCAATGATTCCATGTGTTATGTGTAAATTGATTGCTAATTGTCGGCACCCAAAATAACCTCACAGGTGGTGGGATATATGGAAAATCTAATCTTATTATTCGGGAAAAAGGGGGGAGACTATTTTTTTTTCCTCCCCTTCAAAATCACCACTGTACGCTGATGTTTTTAGCCATAAACTGTTTCAATCTGTATATTGTTTAGATGATTAAACCTTTTTATATTAATGCTTAAACATTATAACATTTGTATATAGTTTACAGTTCTGACTATGTTATCTATTTATGCAGTGTTATTATATTCAGTTTTATTTATATATATATTATCATTTAATTTTATGTTAAAAATGATTTTAAAGCCAGTTCATTTGTCCTGTTCCTGTCAAATCCTATTTATGCAATCTTTCATTAACAGACCATTGCCAACAATAAATCTTATTAATATTACTATAAATATTAACAAAGAATATTTTTGAATTTCTTTGTAAATATTTATATTCCTGAATTATACTATTTATGAACTTAGATGCATGAATAATTTTACAGTTGAAAATAAAATATTTACCCCTCCCCCCCCAAAAAAAAGGTTACATAGATGTAATTATTTCCAAGAATTTGTAAGATAGACTAATGAAGAATTTCATAGAGTACCATAATTTATTGTAGGAAAACAAAAAAGTAAAACCGTAAGCCTTCCTTCTTATTGAAAGTTTTTATATTCTATATACATTTTATATTTATATCTATTTCTTTTTCTACAGCATAAATGATTTTTGTTTTCAAATTTCAAATATTTATATGAATTAATATTAATGAAAAAGTTGCTTTTTTTTGTATAAATTAATTATGGTAGTTTCTATTAGAAAAGTTTAGAAAGAAAATTAGTTTTCTTTTCTAACTTTTTTTCTTGTAAAATGTACTTAAATTTGCTTCAGTTTATTGAGATCATTGATGTCTAATGACAGCAATACAGCAGAACGAAGGTCTCGAATGATTTCTGCCCCTACCAATTTTAACCACGTCTCACATATGGGCCCCGGTGAAGGTATTCAACTCCAGAAACTTATGGATCTCCCTGCTGTATGTATATTTTTAATCTATTTTTATTTAATTGTCTTGTTTCATGTTGTAAAGATGTAGTTGTTTTTACTAATTTTCTGATGAAATGAATATTAGGCTTTGAATAATTAGCGAATAGTAATTTTAAATCGAAGAATTTTCAAAACAAATAAACGTCTTTTAATTAAAAATTGTATTGCTTTGAAATGAAGACATCCTATCTTCATTACTAACTAAATGTATTCTTGTAAGGAACTGACGAATAATTACAAGCACAATCAACAGAACGAGTTGAGATGTTACATTATTTTTTAAGTAGTAGTTTCAGCATAGGTGTCAATAATAATGTTATGAAATGCACCAATGAAGTTTCGACATTTGTGCATCTCGAAGACATTATACTATTTTCATAATTTCAGATCTTTGTCGATATCATAGAAATGAGCTAGCTAGTTCTAAATTTGAAAAAAAAAAAATTTAGAATATATATAGAGAACAGGCAGTTAACGTTCTGATAAAATTTGTTTTGAATGTCCAACATAATTTACTGAATTTTTGAGACATTTTTAACAAATAATCTGTTTTTAAAAAGAATTTTAAGAATTAAAATTCCTGCATCCAATATTTTTTCCCCTTCATTTAAAATAAGAACAGACGAAAAACCTTTTTCATTGATTTTTAATTATTTACTAATGAGCAAAAATATTTTATTTGCAATCATTAAAAGAGTGGAAGTCTTACTTCTTCGTTAATTTAGCTAAGAACTAAGTGAGATTTTGGGTTCGAAGAATCATGAAAATTATTTTTATGCAGTTTCAATTCCACTAAATTGTTTGCAGCAAACTTTTTGCCTTTTAATGTTTTCTTTTTCAGTTATTTGTTCCGATTTTTATCGTCTGAAGTTTAGCACTCTACCTTATCGCGAACAAAAACAAATAAACAAAGGGGGGGGGGAGCATGCGAAATGAATACTTTTTTTTTTTGTATGCGATTTTATTTCAATTTATATTTTTATGTTTTTATTCTTTTACTAATATTCATGAAATCATGGGCAGCGTTCATATGCATATTACAAATGAATTATAAATTAAAGATTAAAAATAATTATAATTTTTAGAACACTAATAAAAGTGTTGCATTTTATTTTTTAATTTAATTTATTAACTTCTGCCTTCATAGAATTAAATATTTCGTAATACATCAAAAAATAATGAATGATATTTCATTATAAAGGTAAAACCCGCCACACAACAACAGTGCCAAACACCTATCCAAACTCCTACCTCTGTCTCCACTCCTGTATCTTCAGATGAGAGATCCCAAAGAGCTCGAAGTGTGCCACAGCCCAAACCTCTTCCAAGAGCACTCCAGGATAGTGGAAGCAGAAGAAACGTTCACAATGGTCAGAGGATTTCCTTGCACATTTCATTTAGAAATATTATTTAATAATTAATTAAACAATTTTAAAATCAATAATTCACTTTTGTAAACTTAGTTTGGCAGTGGCTTGTATTCAATGAAAGCAAATGAGACAGTGCTTCAGTAAGCATTTTATTTTCTCACACAAATAGTTCTGTGCAAATTTTGCATCTCTCGGCAATTTTCTGAGGAACCATAAATCTATTTTTATTGTCATTATTGATGAATTCTTATTATATTATGTTGATCCTATCAGAAGTAAAGTGGTGAGAATTAAAAGAATGAGGTAGAACAAGACTTATAATCAATTCTTCATATATTCAGCCTTTCTGGCTTTCCAGCCTAACGTGGGCATAACGTAAAAATTGTGTATTGAAAGTATATTAGTGATTTATGCTTTATCTAATCAGGTTGCTATTTGTTCTTCAAGTTCATACTTGCTATGCAATATTATCCCTCTTTATCATTTAATTTTCCAAAGCTAATGTGGAGCATACATATTTGAATACAGTAGAGAAAAATTCAGAATTAACCATTTTACAGTTAATTAATTACTTACGAACATAAACATGTTATTTATTTGTAAAGTTATGAAAAATTGTTGTGCTTATTATGTTGAAAATTCAACTTCTTCAGTTGGTTTTAAACCCATTGCAATCCTAGCAAATGCTATTCTTTTTTTGTTTATATACTAATATAAATATTTACAATAAATGATTGCGATTTTACTTTCTCTACAGAACTAAACTGTTAGTCCTCTAATTTATCAGTTGATATTTTGTTCTCTTGTTTGTTATCTCATGTATGATAAGAAGAATTGATTGGTAGTTAGAGCAAACAAGAACAGTAATTTCCATTGGAAATTAGACCCACATTTATTTTATCCCACATCTAATGAATTATGAATCATTCATACTCAAAGATTTTTTTCTTTATGAGAAAAAGAAATATATTTTTCAATATAAGTGTGATAATTATTGATATTGTATATATATTAATATTGCAATTTATTAATAATTTTGAATTGACAATAATACATTATATAATTTCTCCAAGGTTTTTTACAATGAGTAATTATGAGTACTCAACACCCTCTGAACTTAGTTACATTTCTGTTTATCATACTTTCGAAAGATAGCAATTTACTTTGTATTGAATTTAATATCTAAGCACTCTTTAATAGAAATATATGAGCAATTTTTATGAAATTTATTTAACTTTATAACAGTCATAGTTAAACGAAAATGATCTTGAATACTATAGCACATTGTAATATCCAGTTATATAATTGCTGTAGCAGTAACAACAATCAGTGAAATTTTCATTTTGTTCACTCAACTTTTTATGATGTTATTATTATTCAAATATTTTGCTTTTTTTATTTTTGTTATTAAGCACTTCTAATACCATGCATGCATAATTATTGTCCATTCAAAATTATTAATAAATTACAAAATTAAGAGATTTTTTCTCATAAGGATCAGCATCAAACAAACACCCTTCATTCATGAATCCATGGAATCAAAGACCACCTGGAAACACAGGCTCTCCTGATGGTTCAGGATCAGTGTCTTCACAAGAGCATTCAACCCCTAGTGTGCATACAGCAGGTTCAGCACAAGCACATTCTTCAGGCCACGAAGTAAGTTTCATGCATTTCTAAATATACCAATGTAGAATAATTAGAATGAAAAAGAATCTAGTATTTCAAGGAACATAGCCATGGTTTAACATTGTTGTTTGTTCATTGGGTTATGATGAATGCCATCTAACAACCAACAACACTCTGAAGTCCATCCTACCTCTTGGTAATAAAAAGGCAAATGCCTAGGGTCAGTGCGCTGAAAGGAGGGGTGGGTACAGGTAGGTAGATTTAAAAACTTATTTCCCTAATTGTCAAATTAATAAATTACAAATTCTATGAATTATAGATTACCGGATAATATATTATTTAGCGAGTGTATTTCATCAGGTTCCTGAATATTTCATCCTGTTTACTTCATTATTACAATATTTACAAATATGGACAATTCCTTCGTTTTTAAAAGTTAAAACCAAAATAATTTAAACTATTAACATGTTGACTTATTGTTTGCACTCCTATGTCCAGTCTAACTGCCATTGTGGAGGATGCATCATTTTCACATTTTAGTCCAGTAATAATTATAAAAGCTATATAAAAGTAAAAACTTTCATATTAATTCTTAGGAATAATAACAAACCTACAACTATTTCTGAGATTTCTATAGCACTAAAAAGAATCCTTATACTCGCATATATATATATATATATATATATATAATGCATCTCATTACTTTTTGGAAGGGCTAAGTTTAAAGAAAGGGCTAAGTTTAAAGAATGAATTGACATGTGAAACTAAATTGTCCAGTTTATTAAAAGATGTATTTCATAATGTACACTGCCTAGGAACACAAAATGCCTAAATCCACTAATGTGTGAATTGACACCTTCACGTGATGAAATAACCATGGGTGAGATTGGTTTCACCAGGTAATTTTGTATCTTTGTAATCAACTGGTTATTTGCATATGTTGTATGTTGAACAGGACAAGACATGTTCAGATTTGTCAGTCATATGATATCTAGATTAGTCTTCTTCTACAGAAAGTGGCAGAATTGAAAATATATATTTTTTAAATCTCAACATTTTGTGAAAATAATTTCATAACAATGCATAAAACAGAACTTATTTATTAATTGTTGATATTCTAGGAAGCACACGAGCAGTCAAGTCCCCGCCATTCTATAGCATCAAACACAAGTTCTAATGTGAGCTATCCTCCAAGCCCCAGGGAGAGGCGAACAACTGCCCCCAATGCTGCAACAGTTCCCCTTCTTCCTCTACATCCACCTACAGATGACCATGGAGGATCTTCTAGCTATGAATCTCAAAGCTAGTACTTTTCAGTGATCATTACTACTGGTCTGGTAAAATAAGAGCAGGTCATGAGAGAACAGTTATTTTCAATTCAACACATGCATTTATTTATTTGCAAATATTTTCATGTTATACTGTTCAAAGAATTTCTGAGAGTATTATTTTTTATTCAGGTATATTTTTCGGTGTTTATTTATTTATATGCATTTTATTTCAACCCCTTTTGTTTGAAATAATCATGGTTCACTATTATGATTATTTACTTTCTAGTCTTCTTTTACAAATTACCTCATTTTTCTTTTTTTAATAGTCTTCTTGGCTCTTTTTATTTGTAAAACTTCATTTCTTTCTAACTTGTTATTAGGTGAATGAAATTATTATTATTTTTTCTTAAATGTAACAGCTTGTTTATACAGGGAAAAGGGGCAAATAGTATCCGATATTCAAAAATAGTTTAATATTATTCTTTCACTCGCATAACTGGTAAGGTCATATATTTTTAATTAATATATTTCATCGGAAAATATCTCCCCTGCATATTTAGTTGATTATTTTCATTCCCTAAGATAAAACCAAGCTTACTATTTAGCAGAAATATTTTCTAACAAAATACTGTCCCTTTTCTTTTTTTTTATCATGCATTTCAACACAAGGGGTTAAATTTGAGCTTTGTTCTTTTTTCTTTTTTTTTTAATGCTTGCAAAATACCTATTTTCATTTTTTTTAATGCAGTGCATCATTCAGCGTTATTCAACATATATACATATAAGAACAGTTGATTTAAATCTTTTAAAATGTAGTTCTAAAAATTCTCAGTGTTTGATAACAACTCAGAAATCAGTGTTCAAGTTTAAACAATAGAATATTTGTCAGTTTCAATATAACTCACATTGTTACCAACTTACAGTCATTATCTTAACAAAAAATAAATAAATAAAAAAGAAGCGTTAGATTTGGAGTGTATTTAACTCATTCAAGCCAAGTCTGGGCTTCCTTTAAACTATGCAGAATGATACATTTTAAATGTCAAAATGTTAGATCTAGGGACAGTGAGAAAAACTTATGTAATTGCCTGAAAGATTTGATATCAACTTGAATGGCATCCTTTAATGTGATGGTTTCCCATTCGTGTACTTAATAAATACTGCATGCAAGGCTAGAGCTTTTTGAAGAATATGGTTGATATTTGACACAGGATTCTTAAATTAAATGCAACTCCAGGTATACCAATACTTGTCTGCATTTGTAAATATGTATTATTTTTTAATCATACTGTAGACTTGAAAATGCATCAGGTTGAATTCATTAATTATCAACACGATTATCATGAGAATGTATTGAGTTTATGTCTAAAGCATGCAAGTGATAATGTAAATGTTTTTGTTAGAGTCTTGTACCATCACATTAATTTATACAGATAAGTATCTTGATTGAAGATTTGAAACTTTTTTTTTAATGATTTTTAGCTAATGTATTTTAAGATTACTTTGCACGCCAGCAGCATCCTGATATAATATTCATCAGTTGATTAACAGTTATTTATATTGTAACCATTTAGAAGAATTACCCTGTTTAGATTGCGTTGGATTTATTTTTTATCACGCATATGTAATGATTAAACTCTTTAGTTTATACACATATTTTTTAATTTTCTGATTGAATCATGTCTTGTTCTCTGTTAATTTTAACTTTTTCTAACTTGTCATATATATAAAGAACAGCATCTTGAGCATTTTTCTTACCCATTGATCATAAGAATTCTAGAGCTTCAGTTCTTTCATTGTCAATACATTTTGTGGCATATTTAGAATTTTGGAATATTCTTTTCCACTGTAACAATCAACAATTCAAAAGTCCTCTTTTACTATTTCTGAGGCTTCTTAATTTGTCTTTAGAACTTTTTTTTAAAGATTAATTCTATCAATATTTTAGGACATTGCTGTTCAATTTATTATAGCAAGTTAAAGAAATTTTATTGATAGAACTGAAATTAAATGTGAGGTAAAATTAATAATAGTAACATTGCTCATGACTGAATGACTTTGTTAATAATTTCAAAATAAACATCATTATAATATTTATACAATATTAGCACTGATTTTTATGCTAAAGAGCTTAAAGTACCAATCCTTTCTGGAAATCAAGCAATAAAAGTAAAATAGCATTTATATTAACACTTAATTCTAGGTTCATTATAAATAGCTGTTAATTGCACACTTGCAATTTGCTTCTTCAGAAGAATGTATGATAAATCTGTATTTATCAAGTGATCAACTGAATCACACTTTGGATGCCAACTTTCTCTGCATTATTCATCGTGCAAAAGAATGTAACAAACAAAGAATTTTTAAGTTTCCTATTTATTCTTTTTAATTATTATTACTTTGTACTTTAGATATTTTAATGTTTTGTTTATTTATTATTTATTTATATTTAAATGTAAGATTTTGATAACTTCTTTATGTAAATAAATTCTAGGCTTTTTTTTTTATTTACAAACATGTACATAAGATATTTTAAATTTGTGGGTTTCTTTTTAATATACATTAGAATACATCATAAATAACTTCTTTATGTCATAAAAATATATTTTATATCAGTTACAGTTTTATTTATTAAATATATATTATCAATGATAATTTAAAAATCGATACTAAATGGTATTAATATATTACAACAGTAATGAATTATAATGCAATTACATTATATTCATTTACTATTTTGATGAAAATCTGTTTAATCATAACACTCAATTTTATATTTATGTAATTGGCTATACTATCAAAACTGTGTTAATCATAGTCATGTGATAAAGCTTTGAAGTTCCCTATCATCAGATGCATAATATATAGCAATACTATTTATTGTTTATTCATGTTGCATAAGAAAAAAATATCAATTTATTATATTAATGTTAAAGACATTGTTAATTTGAGCTGCATTCAAACACATATGCTTTATATATATGTATAACTTGACAATCGTCCCTGTTATCTTCTAGAAGCGAATTCTCAAATAAAAAATATGTCAGCAATAAAAGCAAAATACTTTTTCCCTCATTAATTATGAAGAAATATCCTTATTTATCAATCTAGATAATATATTTCTTTCATATTTGGTAACCATCACATAAAATTTAACATGTGGGAATTTCGAAAATCCATAAACAGAACAATATAAAAACATTTTCATCTAATTTAATGTAAAACAGGAATGTTGTGTATATATATATATATATAGGGGATAGAAGTTGGAACAGAAAAAATATATCAGCAAATTCTAAAAACCAAATAAAAGATAACAGTCTCAAATGGTAGCCATGAATTGTAAATATGTTTACATCAAATAAAGCATTTTCCCTATAAAACTTGAAATATACCTTTTTGTTGTTAATACTCTACTTCATAAATCATAACAAGAATTATAAATTCATTCTTTTTTTGAGAAAAAATGCATAGATAAACTTGGGAGTTATTTTTAAACATTCTCTACATAAAAATTTTTTGTAGCATATATTATCTATCTAATCAGAAAATTTAACTATTTGAGTTAATGTACAAACAATATTTCTATGCAATAAAGCATAGCATGATTGCTACCAGCCTTAAAAAATAACAAATAATGCTTTCATATATTTTAATTGAGAAATTTGTCTTCTATTAAACCAATGACAGTTGTTAATAGAGATTAAATTATAAGTATTTAACAAAATGGCTCCTGAATGTGTTCATTGCATTACTCAGGCAGGGAAAAATAATAATAAAAAAGATTGATAGATTATTAAAATATACTTAATCTCTTGTCTATATTAAATATGAAAAATTATTATATGAATTCATAAAGTAATAAAAATCCAAATGTTAGTATATACATAAATTTATTTATTGAAATTCAAATACAAGTGTTATTTATTTTTTCTAGTCTTGTAATTCTGTCTGAAAACAAAATGTGATTCTGTAAATTTATGCTTGCTATAAAGAGTTTTAAATGGATACCAGTATTTCAACTCAAAATAAATGTTATTGAGTATTATCTGAATTTCATGTAAAATTTTCATTTTAAGGTTTCAATTGTTAAATGTTTTTAAAGAATGCTGTTGAAATAAATACACTGTTTAGTGTGAAATTATGGAATTATTGTTTCTATTGATAACAAATATCAACATTTTTGAATTAAGATTAACCAAAATGATATACCATTCAATAGCTCTAACAGCAAGTGACTGTAGTAATTGATAACTCAAGTTGATAGAAGAAAAGTTTTTAATATATCTTTACACCCATTTAAATAGTCCTAAACATGATCCTAATGAATATACTCAGGCGAAATTAAATGTTGAACATTGAACACTAATATTCAGTGCTAAAAAATAATTAATTTCATTACATTTTTCTTATAGCCCTATAAATCATGCCACTCACCTGCATTTTGTGGCTGGCTGTGTGCCTTCAACTTGATCTCTGTCTATAAACATAGCTAACATTTTCTATACTTCTACAAATATTTTCTTTCAATTTGGTCAAAATGTGTATAGCTAAGTAACATTATGCAAAGCACTAAGCAAAAATGGCAGAGAAGACTAGTTTTCTAACCCTATTCATCTGGATATATAGTTTGCACATAAATAAATGAATTGAAAATTAATTTTTGAATTTTAAAAAAGAAATTTAATTTGAATCATGCATTTTTTAAATTATATTAAAATTTACAAACATTAATGTATTAATATATTTTAATTCATTTATAGTATTTTATTAAGTAAAAAAAAGTTTGTTCAACAACCTTATTTTCTTAACATAAAATTGTTGATATGCCTTAAGATGATCATCACTTTTTCTAAAATTTATTTTAAAAAAGAGAAATTTAAAAAAAATAATTGTGTATTAAATATTAATTTATAATAAATTTTTAAATATTATTTAAAATTTATTTTAATTAACAAAGATTGATTGCAATTATAATAATATACATATATACATGAATTAATAATAACTTCAAAATAAAATAAAAATGCATGCAAAATTCGTAAACAGAGCTTTATTTTGAGTACATACATCATAAAATCACTGACTGAAATATAAATCACTGGCAACTGTTAAATTTATCACAGATAATAACTATATTCATATAAGAACAATTTGCAAGTATAATTAATAAATATAAAGTATTATTAAAGTATTAACATTGAAAACTAATAAAAAATATTTCATAATTTTTAGTTTGAAGTATAGTTTTTTTCTCTCCCCACCCCCATTAATATCAATTTTTTTTTAAAGTATTAGTGGAGAGGAGCAGATTTTTTTGATGAGAAAGCTTTTAGGCAGATAGCAGTTTTGTGGGGATTTATTCATTAGAATGAATTTTCTAATATCTAATGGGAAAAATAAGCGTGAACTTTTAATCACGTTATTAACTTATACAATAATAAACTTTTTCACTAAAAAAAAGCTGAATATTAGTTTTTATGGGTATGTATAGGTTGTAGTCACATATTATGAAATTAATAATGAAATGCAGCATGCCAAGTAATATACCTAAATATATTTATGAGCGTGCCTTTTTGATAGAATGAAAAAGATGTTCTTGAGTACTTTGATTGCTAAAAGGCTCATGTTTAAAAAAAAAAAAAAGAATGAATGAAGGGCAACAATGAGCTGTCATGCACTTGCACATTTTTAGCATTGTTGTTCATTACAGGATATAAACCAGGTCTTCTTAAATTATTTTCAGAACAGTTAAAAACCATAGAGCTTTCATTTCAATTAAAATATTTAATTAGAAATTTTTGAAATTAAGTTTTTTTTTTTATTTATATATCTTGAAAATAAATCAGAAATTTTTTTACTGGAGTTTCTGTAATTTCAATAGTTTCCTATTCCATTCCAATTGAGATAGCTACTAATTTGAGAAGTTCTGGTTTAAACATGGAATAATGGTTGTTGATCAATGAATATTATTAAAAAATTTACAGTATATACAATAATTTTTTTAATCTGCACACGATTTACTTTACCAAAATTTAGTAATATTAAATCCATTATTAATATCAACTTAAACATCTTGAATGTCAAAAAATATATTTGTAACATCTAGTCTATATGAAAATAATCAGTCAATAATTTTTAATAAAGCAGTGCATTGAAAAAAATGTATTCAGCTAAAATAAATACTGTAAAAAAATGATTTCAATAAAAACTAATAGAAAGTATATCACAGTTTGCCTAACATGACTAGATAGTATATAACAAAGTCAAAGAATTGTGTAAAATAAATAGTTTTTACATTAAATTTTGCATTAAGTCAAACTTGACTTCATAAGCAGATACTATTTACAAGTTCCTCCATTCACAGCATCAATTGTTGAATTAAAATATTTACAATATATCTTGTTTTAATATTTCCACTTTAGAAATAATGAATCAGTTTATAGTTCAAGTGTTAAATGTGATGAAATAAAATATCACTGACTTTCCAGTACTCCATGCAGCTTCCATAATTTTGGTGTCTCTTTCTATGTCAAAATAAAATATTTTTTAATTGTTTAAAAAATTATTAAAAACAAGAAAGGGCAAAGATATTAAAAGATATGCATACCTTTTTACTAAGTAAGTTGATTTTATTTAGATCTAAAATAGGAGTTATTGATGGTCTACCATGAGCACACTGAAAAGGCAATTTGCATGTAGATAAGGCAGCTAATAAGAGTTCACACTGTGATAAATTCAATGGATCCCCAAATTTCACAGCACCTGCAATATTTAAATAAATATGATTTCAAAATATGTGCAGGTTCAAAAATGATTTTTAAGCATATTGCTGATTAATTTGCTTTGAAAATGTGCAATTTCTTTAAAAAAGAAAACACCTATCTGATTAGAAATATTAGCTAATTAATAGAATTGAAATAAGACTAAATAAAATGGAAGGATGAATTCTAATTATCCATATTTTTTAAATCTTGTTGGAAACCATTGATAGCTATCAATAATGTGGATAAACTAAAGTAATAATGCATAATTGAAGAACAGAATAAAGTTATTAAAAAGTTTAGAGTGAAGTGTAAAAGAGAATATGCATTTAGAACAAATGAAGAAATATTGCTAAAAAAAAGACTTCAATGTTAGAGGATTGACTGACTTGACTAATATCAGTAAAGTATCATGTTTATTCTCAGTTCTGATGTAAAATTATTTCTGCAATTACAAAATAGTATAACCCTAATTTGAGATCTCATCACCTTTAGTAACATCTACTAATACCCCCTCACCCAAAAAATCATAGTAATTTCTTTGAAAAATATATAAATCTTTTAACATTCTACAAATTATTTTGTTTTAAATTTCTTCAGTCCACAAGTTAAAAGATATACATAGATATCAATCTCTGAAAACTAACCTTTACAAGCTTGTGAATTGAGAACAGCATTGAGAGTCTTTGGCAAAATATTAGAGGTACTCCTGGTTTGCATTAAAGAAATTAACCATTCCTTGATTATCTTCTGCAAAGTAAAATCATTTCCAGACAGTTATATATTTTATTATATTAATATAAGAGATAAATAAAACAAAGAAATATAATTTTTAATAATGTTTTTTTAAGCCATTACTTTATACAATTGTCATTACACAGAACTTTATAGAAGATATTGAGCATAAAAATTCTCTAGTTAATTATGATGATAAAAAAAGTAGCATATAAAATTTTCATCTTAATTCTTTCAAATTAATTGCATACAATTTTATTATTTTTGCCAAAATGGTACAGCAAAGAATACTATTAAATTAATCTATTAATATTAAACCTAACCATATAATTATATATTTTTTTAATTTTTGAACTTAATATATTAAATCAACAGGGGAAAAATTTTAATCAATAAAATAAAATAAATGAAATTTATGAATCTGTCAGAAAGATACTAAAAATATGGTATAAATATATTATAGATATGATCGACTATTTAAGAATAACCTCTAAATTTAGGTTTTAAATTCATGAATATTAAAAAAATCCATGATATTAAATTCTGTACTACAACATACTAGGCATCATCTAAGGATTTTATTTTTTAATCAAGCTGAACCAAAACGGCACATAGTTCAAAATTTGTTGCATACATTTAATTTTATCAATTTGTGAGCTAGAAGATTTAATATTAGATCTTTTAATGTAATTAAACAGAAAGAATTCAAAACTCATCTTTTTAATAAAAAAAGAAATCACTGTCATAGGAATTGGATCAAATATACCAATGATATGAGGAAACTGAAGATATTAAAAGAAGATACAAAAACAGAAAATATTCCTTAACAAAAACACTTCCACATAGAAATTATGAAAAGATTAGATTAATTCCCTATTTCAATTTGAAATAATTTAAAATTGTGGCATTTCATTTCTGCCAATACAAATTAGAAAGATAAAATAGTCTAAAACTTATTTCATATATTTTTTTTCAGAAATCAAAAATATATATATATATTATTGATAAATTTACAACTGTAATTATCACAACTTCATTTATATAACAACACTGTCAAGCAAAATATTTTTCACCAGTTAAATAATAATCAATATATACAGACTAAAAATAGTTGTTTTGCAATTTTTTAATTTTTTTTTATTTAAGTTCAGAATTGAAAGCATATTTCCACATACAGAATGTAAAATCAATGCACATAATCAAAGACACATGTGAAATATACTCAGCAAGTAGTTTAAAGATAAAGACTCAAATTTTAAAAGGAAGCAGATTAAAAGTAACATTCACATAATATGCTATGCATTTGCAGGCATATGGTAATTCATCTACAACAAATAAATTAGTGTAATCAATTGCAAATGTTGCAGAATATTAAGATTATTCCTTAATAGAAAAAAAAATTAATTTTATGAAATCACAAAAGTTTACAGAAATCTTTATTAAACATTAAATATATTATTGTAAACATTAAAAAAATACCATTAAACACAAGCCTTTTAGTTGCAAATTTAGTCACAGAAGATTATCATAATTTCTTAACAAAAAAAATTCAAAACAATAAAATTATACAAACTTAACAAAAAAAAATCCTTGTTATCATTAAAATAAGTGTTTTGGAAAGTGACATTAGACAAAAGATTTTTAATTTCTTGCCAATTCGTAGGCACTGATTAGAATTTTTTTTAAAAAATATATAATAAATACCTCTATTAAAGTAGTAGTTGCAGAGATTCCTTTTCTTGGTTGATTATTGGTGTGATTCACCAGGCATGATGGAAGGGAGTACACACTAACAGTATTTTCGTCACCTTGAAACCTAATTTTAAATCCTATATCTCTCAAGGACAAGTGGTATGAGCGTAGCAGACGCATCTCATCTGGTTCGAAGGTCACATTTAAAGAATCAATTACAGGCACAGCCTTAATGACCTTTTTATTTTCTTTCATTTCATAAAGATCTATAAATAAAAAAAAATTCTCGAAAATAAGTATATTTCATCATGTTTAAAGAATTCTTTGAAAATATTTTTTTAAATGACAATAGAATGCTGACAAAACAAATTTTTAACATAATTGATTTTTAAAAATATACAAAAAAAATTACACTAATAACTTTGTATTGGAAACATTTTGCTTAGTGGCAGATCTGAGCATTTTGTGGCTCTAGAAATGCTCATCGTGAGACTCTTTTAAAAAATTTAAAATTTAATTTAATTGTATGTCTCCTTCTGGACTGTAGGTTTCTAGTTCTTTTCATGATTTTATTTTTAAATATTAAGAAAATATATATCTTATCAGTTCTGTTCTTTGAGCTTTTAAATTGTTTCTTTATTTATAATGCCGAAAGTATTTTAATGTCTTCATAATTACTATTTAATGAAAAATGATTGAAAAAAATTATTATTTAAAGTACAAACAAAAGTCCAACACACACACAAAAAAAAATTTAAGAAAAACTTTTAAAAATATACTTGAATAAAATCTAATGACATCAAATAAATAGCATTTGATAAATGTAAAGATTGTTTATGAGACTATTAATAAGACTTTGTGAAATGCACTAAATATATATCAAAGAATCTAAAACATACACAACAGTGGAAAAGTTCTAACTCAGACAAAAAGTTAACTCCAAAAGATACTCAGGTTTAGACCTCCAAAGGTAATAAACAAGTCAATTTAACTTCATATTTGAACATATTTTTCAATTTTTAGTTATTCGCTTTAGGTCATAACTCAAGAGAAAATGTGCCTGCTTTTATTTATTACACTTGAGTGCAATATTATAAGTAAATGTTTATGTTTATAAATACAGCAATAACTGATTGAAACAAATGAAACAGATAGCAAACAGATGAATTATACTTGTCAAAATGTTAATATCTGTCTTATAAAATATAGAATTTATCTTCTGTTATGAATTTATTTATTTGATAGCTGAATTAATAATAATTTCTTAATTGATATGACTACAGCTTCTCAGTCAAAAATCCATCACTGATTTTGTTCACTTTATTTCTTTTAAATTTATTTATGACGATGGATAAGTTCATAAAAAAAATAGTTGCTACTAACTACAAATATATTTCCCAAAATTTTAAGATAAAAAAATCAACAATTTAAAAATGTTTACTAAAATAACATCTCTAAGACAATTGAATAAGATATTAACCACTAATGTCCACAAAATATCAAAGTATATATCACAAATTCCTTCTTTAAACATTTAAAAGGTAACTAAACTTTCATAAGTAAAAAAGGAAATAGACTAAATACCTTCAATTAATTCTTCTAATCTCACTCTTTCATGAACTGCATGTTGATCAAATAACACTAATAACTTTTTGCCTAAAAATAAAATAATATACAGACATAAGAGTATAAAATAAAAATTTGTTTTTAGGAAACTTCTATGTTTGATTTAAGATTACTTATTTAAACTAGGTCTCAGTATTTTATTTATACTTCCTAAAATTTTCTTTTAAAATCTATGTTAAAATATTGAAATGTTGATAATGACGTTGATATAAACAGAGGAGAAAAAATTAAGATTGATACAAAATTTAATGTTGCAATTGATTTTTTAAATTTATTTTATACAATATTTTCCCACATTGAATTTCTAGGAATTACATAAGTACTTTAAAAGTGCAAAGAAAAAAAGTTACATATGATGAAATAAATGAAGAAAGCATCATAAGAGAAAAGCAATATTACTTTTTGAATTATTACTGAAATTTTCCATAATGCATGCAATGAATTTACAGTCTACTTGTCCGATAACCTGCAAAAAGAAATAACATGAAACATATGTTTTAAACTTAAAATAATTAACTATATTATTAATATTAAACTATAAAAATAAATCTATAATTTATTAAAGAAACAGACACAAAAAGCCAATTTCTATTTAAATTAAAAAACGAATAAAAAGATTGTTTCTCAATTGAAAGAAAATTTAAATTCATATTAAAGAGCCACATATTTCATGCTGCTCTCATTTTCATTGAAGTAAATTTTTGAATTGCAATAAAAATTCAAAAATATTTTGAAGATAAATTGTAATGGCTTTTTGCTTTCATGCTTAGTGCTTCCTTATGTGAATTAATTCAATCTATTATAATATTGTCAATATTTAAAAGTTGCCTAACAACAGCAAATACTCTTAAAAGGATGCATCTATAATCAATGGTAAGTCAAGTTTACTGTATAAAGAAAGCCATGTGGCATATCATTACATCCAGTTAAATTATCTTGAGTATGACTCAAATCAACAAAAAGCAATAGATACATTTGAATGAAATTTAATTGCTGTTACACAAACAATCTATATTCTGTGTAATAAAATTGCATTCAAAATTGTGTTTCAATTACTGTGCAATTAAATTACAATCTATATTCTGTGCAATTCAATTGCACTCAATCTTGTTTCAATTACTGATAATATTCCATATATTATATTCCTAGATTGCCACTCATAAGAGCATCAGATGATGGATAAAGAAAAAAAAAAGGGGGGGGGGGGAAGGATATGCATCTTAAAAAATTTATTAAATATAATTCAAATGTTATGCTTTATTTAATCATAATATTTTTTTTTGAAAAAAAATAAAGAAAGTTAAATGAAACTTATTACATAGTCCACAATATTATGCTAGCAGGCAAAAATCATTTTTTTTTTGAAAACCCACACTATTATCTAGTAAATAAAGATAAAAAGTCTGAATTTAACATATTGTGAATGCTTAGAATTTTTATGTGCAATTTAATTTTATAATGAGCATAATAAGATCCATCCAATGAGAGGCATAGTGAATGCAAGATGATTATTTAATTTATATTGCTAAAGCAAACTAATAAGAAAAAATAAAATGAAAATTAATGAAATCTATATAAAAAAATCATATAAATCTATAAGACATATTAAAAAATGAAGACATAATAACTGATACATTTTTATACCTTCAAGCTGTTTAAACAATTCTGAGTAAAGCGATAAGAATTTAAAATGTACATATGGGGAATATGCATAGAAACTTGACTTTTTTCCAAACTGTTTATCTAAAAAAATATATAAATGAATTAATTAATAAAATAAAACATTTAAACATAATTAGAATAATAATAATAATATATAATTAACGTTTTTTACAGAATAAAATAAATAAATAAATAACCTACTTCTGGTGGATTTTGAAAGACTGGATTTTCCCATTCTTTAAACATATTTTGGATGTTTTCTGTACAAAAATAAAAACAAAAACGATTGATAATAGTAAATCAATAAAGATTTTCAAAAGAATGTACTATCATTAAGGTAAATTATGAAGAAAAGAGATTATTAATTATTAAACTAATTACTTATTTACCAAACTATGCACCAAAGATATGCTTAAGATAAATTTTTGCAAGCATAATTATATAATGTATAGAAATCTTCTTTTTTCACTGCTTATATATATAAATGTTTATTAAAAAAAGGATAAATATACAACATATCTGTTTAAGAAATTCCATTTTAGAGAAAATTTAAAGCGGCTAGCTGGCAGTTGTTTGAAATACAAAAATCAATTTATTGTTGTCTTGAGATATTATTGAAATTAGATTACCATTTATATTAAAATCCTTAATGATAATTTAAGTAAATCCAAATCATGTTTTTAGATGAAATGTTTTATATAAAATGGTGTAGATAACAGCAAAATGTCAAATAGAAAATTGAAACCCAATCATAATTTTTATGCTCTTAAAATAGGCTAAAGTTGCATTAATCAGTTTTTGGAAGACATAGATAAAAAAAAAACTTTTTAAAGGTATGAATAAAATTAATTTACTACATATATTTTAAGTTATTTTTAATTAGCATAGCAAAAGCATTATAATAATATTTGACCATAGTGATTGGGGAAATAGAAATACAGCAACTATTGTTTAGAACTGTGAATCTTAAAAATCCTTATTTTACAAATTATATACCAAAAAAAAAATTTCTTAAAATGTAAAAATAAGCATTAAAATGACTTAGAATTTTGTCTGTATATATCAATAATATTAAATGTTATTTATTACATGAAGAATAACAAAAATGCTCTAAAACAGAAAACTTATCAAAGTCTGTTAATTGACTAAACATAATTCTCCATGTTTACAAGTACTTACATTTAAACATTACATGTATAAACATACTTTATATTTCATTAAGAAATGTATTGTATGAGGAATGCATATACTTTTTAATTTCATTAGTTAATCAAATTTTAAATTTTCATAGAAATTGTTACAAATGACTAAACCTGCTCTCTTCTATCAAAATAGAGTGTTCAATTTAAAAAAAAAAATTACTAGTATATATATATGGGAAAGAACTCATGTTGGATCATAGAGTATCCAGACAATAATGAATTATGAAATGTAACTAAATTATACAATGATGCATTTTTTGAGGGTTGGAAAATAAACTAATAATATGTTAAATGTTGAGTAAGAGGACATTAAACAAATAAATTATGTACTGAAAGGGGGAAGGTTTGAAATTTTAACAAGGAAGAGTGATTCATCAAAAAGTAACTTGTTCCAAAACATGAATCAAACTACTTAGACTATCAGATTAGAGAGAGAGTCTATGTATATGTATCAAGCATATGCATAAAAAAGAAATACCATCTTTTCTTGCATTATACAGAAAATCAAAACCTTACCAAAATTATCATTGGTCTTATTTTCTTTTACTGGATATCTCCATTTCCTATGCCAGTCATTATTTTCTGTTTGTTCAATATGATTATCCAAATCAATTTGCATATCACAAAATTCATCAGCAGCAGAAGGAAGTTCTTCTGAAGAAAATTCCGATACAAATGGGGAGAAATTATGGGTAAGAAAGAAATGAGCCTTCTTATTATGATCTGAAATTCAACATAAAAAATTATCTAAACATTTGTGATTACTCAAGTACAACTGAGTGAAATCAATCATTACATATATTTTAATGAGTGAACATTTTTCAAAATGATACCTAATTTAATCATCAAAACAGAATTAATTTTTAATTACAATAAACTACATAGTGTTCTACATCAGAAGTTCCTAAATTTTGTGTCTTGTTCCATTTCATAGAGTCTTGTTCCATTTCATTTTATTGTTTTCAATATTTTAAATTTAATTTAAATTAAATTTTTTAAAGTTTTGAGCCAATTAATAAAAGTACGATTTTATAAACCTCTTATTTATTAGTTTCCATTGTTTGGTCTTTGACATATTTTCTAACTCTTCATATAAATATTTAAAAAACTTGAAATTTTTTTTCCCCTCAAAAATTTAGTTACAAACAGCACCTTGCATTTGCATAAAAATTTAATTGATCTTTATAAATTTACAGAAAATTAATTTCTGAAAATATTAATTATTCAGCCATCAACAGGAATAAAAAATTACATAAACTTTCAATTAAGAGTATCAAGGAGAGAGTGAAATTATATAATTCTACCTTTACAAAATAAAACAAAACTTAAATACAAACAAATCAATTAAAATTATTACCAATGCTTAAGTCTTCAATTGCTGTAATTCTTCCGTTTTCAACCTGTGATGGTGAGCCAGGTGGAAAATATGTTGAATTTCCAGTAATTGAATTAATATATGCAACTTGTTTGGTATTTTCATTAACTTTACAGAACCATCTATTTCCTCCAGATTTGCCCTGTACAGGTATGCAAAATGTTGATTCGTTTATGTTTGATTCTGTATTATCATTAAAAAAAGATTTTTCAGTTCCAGATGATAAGCAATTGATAATGGGACTTTTGGTCTGAGAATCATTTGCACTGCTAATATTAATAGATGATTCATTAGTGGGTTTATTCTCTTTACTTCCGAGAGGTGATTTACTAGGGGGTTCATTCTCATAACTTATCTGCTCTTCTGTTTTATGTTCCGATATAAATTCCTCATCTATAGACTTAAAATTTGAAACTGATGATGTATTAGCATTACTCTCATTTATATATTCTTCTAATTCATGCCTTGAAGTAAATTCCTCCCCATCAGAACGGAAACTTGGAATTGAGATAAAACGAGAATTTATGAGCTTTAAACATTCTTTTTTATCAGAATTTGCTGTTTTGTTTAAAAACTTAGACATAAACTGTTCATTTAAAATATTTTGATCTTTAGTTGAAAAATTCATTTTGTCATCATCTGGATCACAAACAGAATGTTTCAGTGCTTCCTGATCTATGATAATAGAAATCCTGGATGATAAAGAGCCAGATTCTGCTCTGTTCATCTCTGAGGCTACATTTGAGCTATCTGTTTCAGAAACAACTTTCATTTTATCAATCATCTGAAATTTACAAGGGGAATTTATAATGCTAGAATTTTTTGGAGATACTCTAGATGGATGTTTAATACTCTCAAGCTGAAGAGACAAAGAAGCTGGAGAATTTTTATCAATACTTATATTAACATCAGATAAAGTAACAGAAGATGAACAGCTGTCAGATGAAATATTGTCTGTTAGTGCATTGCAGTTCATGAGAGTGGCACTTTTCATTGCCTTTGAATCCTGCTGAAGTTCATCATAACTAGCTGCATTTTGTTGAGGATTTGACAAGAAATCATTTTGTCTATTTGAGATAGTACACTTTATGTTGTTAAAAGAATCCAATTCTCCTGGGGATACAGATTTCTCAATGTCACAGTCATCAGAAACACTTGGACTAAATGTAGTAAGCTCTGTAAAATCATTGGCCTTTTCAAGATCACTCTTCAGCTTTATATCACGGACAGTTATGTCATTAATTCTTATAAATTTGGGGTCTTGTAGAAATTGTTTAGTAGTAAATATTTTAGATAAAGATTCACCATTAATAACTTCACAAGGACTCTTGTCATTTAGAGATAATTCTGATGGTGATAAAGATGGCTCAGCACAATCTTGAAAATTTTTCAGACACGAGTCACTTTCATCACAGTTATATACTGTTTCCTCATTCTTTAAACAAGTTGATTGCTTAGAACTGTGAAAGATATTTAAAAATGGATTGCAATTACCAAATTGAGATAAATTAGCAGTTGTATTATTGTCAATAGGATTCTGATAATCAGAATCAAACAAAGCTTTCTTTTTTGTAGTCATGTGTGAATCAATTTCATTATGAAAAGTTTGTAAACTTTGCAAACTTGAAATCTTTGACTTTTTTTCCTTTAAGTGACACTTCAAAGGATTATGAACTTTAGAATCAACAAAAAATTCAGTTTCATTAGTAACATTATTGATAGGACATTTACTTTCATTCCTTGATTGATTCACTGGTAATATTTGAACCTTCGTTTTTGACCCTTTAGCACGACGTAAACGTTTCAAAGGTGACAAAATTGTTTCTTCATTAAATGTGTACTTAGATGTTATTTTACTGTTACTTTTATCGGCTGTTAAAGTAGAGTCTACATGTTTTTCTGGCAATGTAGTTCTTTTTGAATTATTTTCATTTATTTCATTATGAAAAATGGGGGACTGAACTGTGTTAACAGCAGATTTAAAGTTATTGTTCAACATTGAATTGATTTTAATTGAAGAAGTAACTAACTTTTCAGATTTGCCAAGAATTAATTTGTTCTTTTTTGGTATAAATAAATATTTCTCTTTTAATTTTTGTAAAGCATCTGAGCTTTTCCTTTCTTTTTCAAGCATCGATAAGGTGCTTTTCATTGGAACTGTTAACTTAATTGGGTTTTGTATTGGAAATACCGATTTACAAGGAATATCAAAATGAGATTCACATATTGATGTTGAAGGAGATGAAGATAAGCATTCATTAATTTTTAAATCCAGTATTTTAGATTTATTATTGACTTGTCTTAAGTTATCAAGAGTAGAGGTTTCTGAACTTTTAAGGCATATCAAATTTCTTTTAGAGGAACTTATTTTATTATGATTTATTGTTTGACTTCCATTACAACCACTTTCAATATTTAAAGTTGATTTCTCAATAAAGTGTAGAGTATGAACATTTTTGTTGTTGTTTGGTAAATCTTGTGAATTAATTTCGCTTTGAAGATTTAACTGAGATTTGAGACACTTTTCACCACTATCTTCTTTATTTAACGGTTCTAAATTAGGAATTTTTGAAACTTCTGTAGCAACAGCCAATCGCTTCACAGCATTTGAAAAAAGTCCATTGCGAAAATTATCAACTCCAAGATTTAAAAAACAACTATTTGGATTGACAATATCACCTTCATTTAAAAGTAAATTGTTGGTTTCCACAGGTAAATTAGAAACTAATCCTTCTTCTGATGAAAAACTTACAATAGTATCTTGCACTAATTTTGTGACTTTCTCCCAGTCAGAAAATTCCACCATAGTTCTTTTACGATCGAAAATTATATCATAAACATTTCTCGGACAACTTATATTTAAAATAAAACAGCAGTATTGATTTCTCGATGGGCTGAACATTTGTGGTGAAGGAAGAATTGGAGCATTACATTCTGACTTCTTCCCACCAAATACTTTGTTTAATAAATTATTGATTAATTTATGAAGTTTGGTTTTGTGTGTAAGACGTCTATTAACATACAAAAACTGATAATTTTTGGAAGAGAAACAATCAGTACTAATATAACCTGAAATTTTGTAGTTACCCTCTTGATGATCGCATGATTTTAAATTTTTGGCTCTTTCCTGACCAAACAGCTGAATGAATGCAAAATATGATGAGGTACATTTTTTGAATTGCAGACACATATCCCCTGTAGCTTCATTTAGCAATGAAAAGGATATATCAGGATAAACTAATGCAATACTTTGCAAAACTTTACAGGTATCTTCCACGTCTATTGCTTCAGAGATAGCATTCTTTCTGACTGGTCTATTGTACATAAAATCAAAGACAGTAACAGTTGTACCTTTGCTTGGCCTAGGATTGATAGAGATTGTAGGGGTACCAGTTTTTCCATAATTAAATATTTTGCAATATGTTTCTTCACACCCAGAAGCACGAGATTCTATCATCAAATTTGAAGCGACATTTTTTAAACTGGAAAGAGCTTCACCTCTAAATCCACCATACTGAAGATTTTGAAGGTCTTCCAAAGAATGACATTTACTTGTAGCATACCTAGAAAAAAAAAATAATTAAATAAAAATCATTTTTTAAAGTTAAAAACAACAAAATCTTTAAAAATATTTTTTGTTTTATTGGTAAAGAAACAGGGAACAATCAGACATATCAAAATATTTTGCAATGTTAGAATAATTTTTATAATTAGACAATATAATCCAATATAAAGGTATTCAGCATAGATGATTATTAGCCATCTTTTAATCTCAGCCATAAAATTACTTATATGTATAATAATTAATCTGTAATAATCTATAAGAACACGATAACGGATTTGTGCTCGTAAGCAGACAAAAAATATTTTAAAATATCTTCATGGTCCTTTTAAAAAACTGATAATAATGATTTAAAAAAAACCTTTTATCAAAGGGCAAAACTAAAGCAATATCTTTGTAATCTAGAAGCAATATTTAAAAAAAAATGACTAAAGATTAAATAGTCCTGTCCGACTCTCCAAACCTCCCCTGATTCATGAATCAATTAATATAAAACTGGGCTGGTAGAATGAATATTAAATTTTGGTCAGCAATACATATCACAACAGAAATTCAGCTTAAAAATATATGATCTAATACTAAAGCAGAATTATTAAATGCAATATCATAATATAAAGACTGGTTTCCAAACCTGTCAATGAAAAAAGGAACTCTTGAATTAATTAACCATTAATTTATTTACCACCTCTGTAAACCGATATAAAAAATCACTCATATATCTGACTAGGAGGCATACAATTATATATTCATACAAGCAGAAAATTAAAACTAGATTGTTTATAAAACATGATTAAAACTTAATCTAGTGGATATACAAATAATCCTTTGTAATTACGATTTCAGTATAAAATGTACTAAAATTCAATAATTCTTTCACATTTTACTGAGAAGCAGTATTATGATGCTTTTCAATTTCAACAACTGAAGTAGCCAATCAGTATTGTGGAGATAAGCAACAGGTTCTGTAGTGTGTTCATCATCATTTCTCTTTATACCAAGTTGGAGAAAGAGATCATAAAAACTGAATGCTATTTAATTTGGTGTAATGCTACCTCCCAGGCATATCCCCAATTTGGCAATTCAAAATAATTTTGTTCATCTTTAGTCATATGGTGCTCTTGGTCAGGTACCGTGTCAAATAACTCTTACATTATGATTTGGTGGTATTCTATGTTCAATGCATGCCCAGAACTGTTTTTTAATCTTGGTGGAAACAGACTTAACAAAAATTGAATAATATAATTTGTTCCAGGCAAGATAAATCCTTGCTATAATCTAATTTTGATATCAAATGCCTCCGATGGTGTAGCATTCACAGTATTCACTCTATAATCAAGTTTCCAGGAAACTGTAGAAGTTTAAGATTTTCTGCATGCATTCTCTGTCAGAGCTATCAGATGCTTTCTATAAATCTATAAAATATAAGAATAAAGTTGAATTTAATTTAAAACTTTATTTTTAAAATAAAAATGTGGTTTAATGTATTTTTTTCCACTTCTTAACCCTGCTTATTGCAATCTAGTAATTTTATTTTATATTATCTTTCACCCTGCTAACAACAATTCTTGAAAAAATTTTTGATCTAACAGACAGCAAGCTGATATTTCTCTAGCTGTTGCATTTAATTAGATCTTTTTAAGGATTTTTATAATCAATAATTCTTTCCAAAGCATTTAGGACTTCCTCTTGTATTTACACAAGATTAAACATTCTATGTAATATGGATGCCTTTAGTTTAATATCATTCTTAGGTAGTTAAACATTTATGTTGTTCTTTCCACATGCTCATATATTCTTTTTGACTTTAATAGCCTTTAAAATTTCACGAACAGTTATTTCACCCACATTTACATAAAATTCAATTTTCTTATCACACAAGAAAATTATATTTTGAATAACATCATCTTTGGCATTTTGTTCCTTCTTCAAAATGCTCCTTCCATCTCTCTTTTATCTTCTTTCCCTGTCATTTACTGTCATTTCCCCCTCTTATTCCATAATAAGTTATCTTTCTCCCACCCCCAATCTGCATTATGTTTTTATAAACTTCTCTAATATAAGATTCTTCTATTAACAACTGGCAGATGTTTCTCTTTCCATAGTTTGCAGATTATTATTATTTTACTTTTTTGCATGCTTCTTGGTATTTTAAATGAAATTTTAATTTCAGTCTCTCAAATTTTGCAATCAGGTCTTTCCTTCCAATTTTTCTTCTTTCAACTAATTTAAATGTTTCTTCAGACAGACACTCCTATTTCATGCATGGTTCCTTTCTATAGTTTTCTCCAGTATTTCCCCTGCATTTTTTTTTTCTTCCTAATTTGTCCATTTACTTGTGATATTTTCTTTTTCAATATGTATATTCTCCTCAAGAACTGCAAAGCAATTCTTTATATAATTACCAACTTTTTTCCTTTCATCACTCTCTTTTTTCACTCTTTCAAGTTTTCTAATGTTACATTGTGTTCATTGTTCTCTCTTGTACTTATGACTCCCAACCAATTTTAATTTTAGTAAACTCAACAGAAGAAAATGATCAGAGGGTATATATTCCTCTTTTAACTGCAACATTACACTCTGAAATTGTTCCTTTTCTACTTAGGTAAAATCCAAATATTTATGCATATGTCTTTCTACTTTAAACTCTACAGGAGAAAACAATCAGAGGTGACATGTCCCTCTTTTTACTGCAACATTACAATCATTTTCATTCTTCACATAAGGAATATTCAAGTGGTTTTGTGAATGTCTTTATGTGTAAAAATGCTCCCACCAATAGTAAGACTATTATATCTACATTATGTTAGATGAAAATAATTGTTATTCTTTAATAAAAAGTCCAAAGATAGCAAAAATTCTGGTGCTTTGTTACTCTGATGAAAATAAACAGAAAACACATATATCAATGAAATGCCTACATATATTTTCACAATTCCATTGTTCAAGTAGTTGGCACTCAAATGATTAAATACTAAATTCCAAGTTTCATTTTTATCATTTTTATTTTTATATCTCCCTGAATGAAAAAGAACTGAATTCAAAATAAGATACATTCAAAATTAGATTTTTTTTTTTTTTTTTTTTTTTTTATTTACAAAAAAAAATTTTTCAGGAGAAAACATTTTTTGCTTCTACAACAATACAATAATAAATTATTCTATGAGCTTGCATATGATAAGGCTCAAGAAATTCACCTAATTTTGAAGATGATTAAAGACTTTTTTAATTAAAATGGCATAAATAACTAAATGAGACTTCTGTGTTTTCATTTTTCAAAAATATAAAATATACTTAAAAACAAAAGTCATGCTTAATTCAAGATTCATTACATGGAATGTAGACCAATTTTACCTTTTCCCCACCAGAACCATTTGATCTGGAGGTATGCCATTGCCATTATCAATCACTTGAATTTTATAAAATGGCAGGTTTAAACGAACAGCAATGCATGTAGATCCTGCATCTATAGAATTCCACACTAGTTCTTCAACACAATGCGATACACTAATGAATGATAAATCAGATCTCAATTTCTTGACAACATCAGGGTCAAGAAGATGTATTTTCATATCACCTGCATAGAGAATAAACAATTTTTTTTTAATGAAAACAGATTTGTTCTATAATTCTATTAAAAAATATTCAAAACAGATATTATAAGAAATTTCAAGAATTTTGTTTGTGATAAAATGATCTAATTCCAAACATAAATAATAAATTATATGTTATTGAAAGAAAGACAAATAACAATATATCTGTAAGAAACAAACATTGAAGAAAAAACAGGACACTTCCCTTACTATGTATGATCAGATTACTAGATGGAACTATAACCAAAGCAGAAGCACAAAACTATATTATAGCAAGGTCAAAAAATTAAGAACTATTTGCTAAAGTTGATACACAAGAACCGCTTCACATCTAACAGATCAAATGATCATAACACTGGCAAAGAAGAAACTATGTATGTATGTGGGTAATCGACATTAGTCATCTATCGTCACTTTGTTTACTACTCAGGAGATAACTTGTTGGAGACCACCAACAGTACCAAAAGTATCCCCGATGCAAAAATTCCCAATAAAAGCAAACAAATGGAATAATATATGAAAATTCATAAAGTGTTCTCTATATCATCCAACAAATTTTGTTTCTGTTAACAAAATTATATTTAAAATAAAAACTTTGAACGATATTAATTTCAAACAGATGAAAAATTTTAATTGAATTACATCATTAAAAACAATATCAACAAATGAATTACTGCAATTGATAAACACATTACATGTGATGTATATTTTTCAGCAGATTTCCCACATAGATGGTATATTTTCATGAATTTCAAACACAAATGTTCTAAATACTTATTTTTACATGATTCACACTTTAATGACCCATTACAAAAAGTGTAAAATTACATTTCAATGCAACGTATTAATAAAGCAAGAAAAATAGATGATAAAAATATTTTTACTTTTATGTTACTTTTTTGTAACTTTTTTAATTGAAATTTCACTATTCTACATAATAAAAGAATTGAAAAATATTTACTGTAATATAAAATATAAGGCAAATGTACTTGTGATGAAATTTCACTTTTCTATTAATGTGGATATATACCTATATGTACAACACAGATGTACCAAGTTCAGAGAAGATTGGCAACAGCAAAGGTTTTAGAACATAAACTTGTTATATATTGTGAATTAGAATTCATTTTTGATAGCAGAGAAGTTAACAAAAAAAAATATTTTAATTACTAGGCATTTATTATATCAGCAGACAGACAATCCGTTGGGTGATTGGCTTTGATGTAGTAAATAGATCACAGATAATTTCAAGAAAACCAATTATTATCAAGAAAATTGGCAAGGTTTTATAAAAACATAAGATATACTTAAACTAAAGCAAAATGACAATTTAACTAAATAGAACGAAAGAAAAATAAGGCATATATTTGAAAAAAATTAATATATTTGAAGTATCATAATTCATATCAGAAATTTTATAAAAAATGACAAATTAAGATTAACTACGGTGATTACTAAACATTAAAAAAAATCATCTCGAAATGAAGAAATATTTGATGGGTATAAAAACATCATTTTTCAAGATATAACGTACACACTAGCACTAAAATATAGCAAATTTAGATACGAAGAAGATGAAAATTCACACATTTGCATCATGTGCAGTAGTTATATTAGATATATATATATATATATGGAGTATATTTTAGCCAATATCCTGTCAAAGAAAAAAAACAGATTTCATGAGACATGCTATATTAATTATCCATTTAGAAATTATTTATGTATTACTGAGAAAACACTGTTAAGTTTGAACCACAGTAAAAAGTTGAAATTAACATTATGACAAAACATAACCCTTCATAATTTCACATCAACTGTAACTTCAGAATGCTACACCTATTTGGAAAGATTCATTGCTCATTAAGAGGCATTGACAACATCTTTAGTAAAATTAGATCTTAAATTCATTACCATTTAACTCCACTAATTACGACTTAATCCAAAACTACATTAATCCAAAACTACGACTCTGCCACAAAATATCAATAAGTCTTTACTTCTTTAGGATTACCATGTGAATTTATTCAAACTATACATTCAAAAATACTTTTTTTTTTTCAATAGTAAAGTTATGTTGGCATCATGAATTAAAACATATGAAATATATGATAATTATCTGTAATGTTAGAATTACTATTACAAACATAAAAATATTTACCATGTATTTCGTTCAGTCATTCGCGGACAACCAAATACTAAAAATATATCACGTACAAAAAATTACATAAATAATTTAAATTAGTGCGAAAGACAACACGAGAGGGGGGTTGCCAAATCAGAATGACAAAATAATGACGAAAATATTACAAAATAAAAGTAAAAGTTAGTTGATAGAATGAAAGCTTCCTTTTGTGTGTGTGTGTGTGTGTGTGTGGAAATTTTGTAAAGAAAAAGGTTTTTTCGTCACACATTTATGGAAGAATTTTCTATTTTGTTTGTCCTATATCCAATTTTCGCTGCACGTTTTATCACTGAGAGTCTTCAAAACTTTCGCACTCGGTTTGAAGATAACGAACATTTTTTTTTTTTTTTGCAGTAAAATACTTCTAACACACCCCATAAAAATACAAAAGAATGCAAATCTGTTGATAAATTATGAAATCAATATTTATTTATTGGTTAAAAGTTCTTTAAAGATTTAGCTACATCTCTAACCTTTTTTCTAATCCTCTGATTGGCTATGACGTTTGTTAGAACTGACCAATCGGAGAACACGGTAAACACGGCGAAATTGAACTATCCCTTGACAGTTGAGTATCAGCTGTGCGAAAATCGTTTCGTTATCACACTTGACGTGATAACACTTGTTGCAGTGGATGTCATTTTCTCCGGTTAGTGTAACAAACGGACGTTGAATCAACTTCATTTTAAACTTCAATTCAGTGATATTTTCGGATAGTATCACCTATTTTGATTTTTTTTTTATCATTTTGTAATGTAAGTGGAGATATTTTTATTTTAATTTTTAAAATTACATTCTTTTGATTTAATAATTTTAGATTTCAAATGTATAATCAAATGTGTATTTTTACAAAATAAATTGCGGCTGTAAAATTTTTTAATGTAGTAGATTATTTGTGTGTCGATTTTTATATAGACAAATAACAGTACCGGTGAAGTTTAAACTAGTCTATTTTTCTCTCAAAGATTAAAATTTTGTGTTTGCTTCACTTTCGATTTTAGTTGCGAAATTTTATTAATTAAAATTTATTTCTAATTTCAATCGATGCTCTTCATACCTCATTATTTGTAATTTAGTAGAATTGTCTTATTCTTTCACCACATTTGTGGATAAAAAGTTTCTAATGTAGAAACGTGTTTTACGATTTCGGTGAAAGAATTCGATGAAATATCTTTTTTGAGGAATTCATGAGTAACTACAATGTTTATTTGTATTCTATTTTCTGATGTTTAAATTTTTAAAATACTATTATTTTGAATATTATATTTTAAGAAGTTTGATATGTGTTAAATTTTCTTCTTTTATGAATATTTTGTATTGAGCGGAATCGGGAAAATTTGTGATTTTTAACCATAAAAAAAATAACTAAATTCTAAGTTAATTCTTATTTTTAAGGAAATTTCTTTGTATTTTAATTGATATATTCTAATAATCATATTTTCTGTAATAATCGTTTTAAATATTCTTAAAAGAGAAACTAATAATTCTTCTAAAGCTAATAATTCCATTTAATTGGCTTATTTTCCATTGCCCATTCAATTTATGCTTTGAAAATTATTAATATTTCTACTTTTGATAGCTTTACGTAATTGATTTACAAACTGTTAAAATCTATTCCAATTCTAATCGAAGTTTAATATTTTTGTATATGAAATTGTGTTACATTTTTATCATTTTAATAATGCATAATTTGAAAATTTTCAAGAAATTTAAACGTTTTAATTTTAATGAAAACAGGAAAATCTCCTCAAAATATGTATGTGACATTAGAAATAATGAAATTTTTTTAATGTGCGTTATCCCTTTCCTTTATCAGGAATTATACATACATTGTTTAATTTCTGATAATTTTTTAACCCTTTGATTGCCAACTGGACATATATAACCCAATAACCTTTTAAAATCATCTTAAACAGTTCTAAGTAAAAGTAGTTTTTTCTTTTTTTTTATGGTGGGGGGAGGACGTATTTGGTCATCATGACCTAGCCAGGGGACATGAAAAAAAATCGAAAGGGTTTGTCTAAATACAGTAAGCTATAATCTTCATTTTCTACGCGATTGCAGGAAAAAAGATTTTCAAAAATTGATAGTCAAAGGGTTAAGTAAAGGTCTTAAAGTAAAATTTCATTTGTGTTTTGATGTCGATTATTTCATTGTTCATCTCCGTGCAATTGAAAGAAAAAAAAATTTTTAAGCACATTTTTTTTAATTTGAAAAACTGCTCTTGTTCAGTGATCTAGTAATAGATAGATTTAATGAGTTTAGATAGACAAATAAATTGTTAATAAGGTTTTAGTTAAAAAGGAAAAAAGATGTTATATGATTTGATATAATTTTAAAGTTCTTTCAGGTGCCAAATGCTCGGTTATATGTAATTTATTTTCTTCTGTATTTTCAATAGTGAATTATTTACGATTGTTGAATTTCTTAAGTTCCGGCAATTTTTAATGCAATGGTTGTAGAGATGAATATTTATTTATGTAGTATAAAAAAATATTTGATGCCAGGTTTCAAAATCCGTTTTACAGAATCGTCTGTATTCTTCAAAAACGGAACTGCGTTGCTACCGGAAACGAAATTTTAGCGGATGTTTTATTGAAGAACATACCCTTTCTTATTTCGTGATGCCTATCTAAAGAAATTCCATACACGCGGAGTCATTTCGTCCCGTTTTTAAGATCAGCGATCACAAAGATATGTCTGTTTCCCTATGCTAAATTTCCTTTGGCAATCAAAGTAGAAACGATGTTATTATATGCATTATTATTCTATGATATATGTGATTTATTATTATTATTGTCATTGATGTGAAGTCGTTGTAAAAAGTTTGAATGTTTGTACATAAAAGAGATGCCATTGAAATGTGAAATATTTTTTTCCAATTTTCGAGACAAGGCAAACTCAAAAACTAGCACAGATCAAAGAAAAGCAATTTTAATTTATGCATCCTAGGAAAAAAAAATGGTTTTACTTCGGAAAGTATAATGTAAAAATCACAAATATATAGAGGCAATATATAGGCGAAATTTTTGTTTTTGTCTCTTATTTCTATGAAAATGTTGATCGCAGTGATTACATTCAAAGAGAGCCCAACGTAAATGTTCGCATTTCAGGGTGTTACAGGCTATATTCCTTTTCAATAATATGTGAACAAGTTCTTTGAAACATAGGCGTTTTATTAAGATTTTCTAATGTTTCTGAACCTCACTTGTAAATATATGATTAAAATACAGATAATTGATGTTCGCACTATGTTCGAATATCTTTTGTTTTGTTTCTTTTTAAGAAGATAATAAGAAGTATCTTGCCGCAACAGATTTCGAGTATTTTTCTCATATCGGCACAATATGGACTTTGTTCAGAAATTTGTTGTGAAGAAAATTACATAACTTTGCTCATTTTACTTTTATTATTCTAAACTCCATGGAGTTACTTGAAATCGTGCTTCTGTTGATATCGAAATAAATAGTTCTTTCTTGAAGGTGCCATTGCTATTTGGGATCATTTTATACTATTTTATGTATTTTGAATCTGAGGCTTATTATTTTACTTTTCAAATTATGTAAGGTCATTTGAATTTGATTAATAATTACGTGTGTTAAAAATGTTAAAAAAATTAATTTAATATATGGTCTGTTGAGATATTTATTATAAATCGATATAGGCGTGAGTTCTAACATGTATATAATAAAATATAATTTCGTAGGATAATTTACCAACTTGAATTAACATTTTCTTGGAGAATCTGATGTAAAATTTTATAAAAATTTCATCGAAAGGAGTTTTACATAAACTGTCATACATCGTATATATTTTTTTTTTCTCCTTTTAAATCTTGCTGTGCAACTATTGCCCCTTCTTTCTTTCTTGCATTAAAGAGAAAAAGATATGGAAGGATGTGGGATTTAGTTTAGTATGATTGGTATGCCATTTTGAATATATACGAGAGCTATTTCGTAATGGACTTAGTCGTTCTGGTTGATGGTTATATGGCGAGGTCGACACATGAGCTGGCACCGTATCTCAAACTTCCAACAGCAGATGACTTTTGATCCCGATATGTTTAAGTTCCCTATGATCGAATACTTGGGAATATGCTTGAAACTGGGCTTCAAATTCGTTACCATTTTTCAAAACAGGACTTTTGCCACCGCCGCCCAAGGTATTCCGAATTAGTCTCTAAAAATGTAAGTGGTCTACAGGGCCGTTAAAAAATTGAGCGATTTGGGCTAAAGTAATTTGTTGCTCCATAACGAAGAATTTTAGCGTCTATAATCCAACAGAATTACCAACCTGTGATTGAGGGGGGGGGGAATATCTGTTACTACTGGAATGGGGCTGAAAGTCACCTACTTTCTGATCAATGCTGAGCAAATCGGCTTAGGTAATTAGACGATTGCTACCTGAAAGAAAAATTTCTGTTAGTTGAAAAGGTAAACAAACTGGGAAGCGTTTATTTACCTTTTCGAATAACTATAGCGTTGCCACAAACGGTGTGTCTAAAAGTAGAATGAACAAATAATGATGTTTTAAACTCATTTGCTGTAACTGTACTTACTTCTGTAAGCCTTGTGCTGTACTTTGTGGTGCACAAGAATTGACTTATTATTAATAATAATAAAAAAAGCTTTACTTTTCCATTTCTCTCATAATACCGTCGTCAAGTGTAATATAAATATTTATTTCGACATAATAAAAGTATTCATTAAATATTTCGAACAATACTGACAAAGCAAACCTCAAATATCATCGGTCAGATGACTCACTATCATCCAATCAGAAAGCAAATAAAACACAATGTTTATATCAAAAAATTTATATAATAGATAGTTAATTTTTAAATGAACTTGAAATATCAATTACTCGTTTTGTTTTGAATGTGTTCTTATAATTAAAGAATAACAGAAAAATTCAAAATCCATACTCTTTTAATGTTTTAAAATTTGAAAAAATAACAATGTTTAATTTTTTTAAAATCTTGTTTATGAAGAGTTTTTTTTTAAAGTTATTTGTTGTATTTATAATATATATACATAAAAAGTTCATAACTTCATTAGTTTGTAAAAACGCCTAGTAGAATCCTCCGCTCCATAAGAGGTTTTAAGATTTCCAATTTTAATAAATAATAATTATTGATGCTTTTGAATTATATGCAGAGATAGCTTTGAATTACCATTCTAGAATTTAGCAGTATATAAGTAATCATGGAAGGAAAAACAAATTCCTGAACTTGAAAAGAATAAATTTAACTAAAAGATTATCAATTTTAAAGAGAAAACAATCTGAAAGTTTTTTTAGTGCCAAATACTTAATTCTTCTTGATTTAATATTTGATATCATTACTCAAATTGGCATTTTAATATGAACTATCTCTAAGAACAGAATATCAGCAACTACATAATCCAGATAACGGATTTTTTTAATTTAACGCCTGCCGGCATGCACATAAATCACAGTTAATAAATACTCAAGTACCAGAATATCAAATTTATATATAAGGTGCACTTTTTCCCAATCGACCGAAACCAAAATTTGATTCAGAATTACAATTGTAGTCGCAAAATCACAAACTAAATTCCATTCATTTAATTCCTTTGCTGACTTGAGGGGAATGTCACGGAGTGCTTGAACTCAAGGTTCTTAACTTCCAGACATAGCAGGTGAATAGAGTAATAGCGTGGCAATGGGATTACTTAGTAAGTGGTATTAAAGTCTTTGCGTTTTAGAATTATCGCGTTGAGACACTGATGAACGTAAAGACCCACAGACGGTCAACCTTTTGACAGATTTGACTTAAAATTTGATAAAGAATCTATATATTAATTAAACTGCGGACCAATTTTCAATTACCTAAGGCTATACGTTTTCGAATATTCGTTTTTACGTGCATGCAAAAGAACAGAGAGACAGATAGTCAAGCGCTTGATATATTTGATTCCAAATTTGATATGGTTCTACATTATAAATGCTAACCCTGTGTACCAAATTTTATTTGTGTAGTTCTTTAATTATCGAATTCACTTTATTCAAACAACTGGACGGACAGAATTCTTCGAAATACATTCAAAATTTAGTATAAATTTACAAATTTGTTGTGACTTGAACAAATTTGTTTGTGTCTTACTCTAGTCATTTTTGAGTTATCCTTTTCATAGACAGACTTAATTCCAAAAATGAGCTTTTCGATTATATCTGAAACATGGCGATTTATCCAAATTTCGAATTCGAATATTTTTTGACTATTATGATATATCATTCTTATATGAGAAAGTAAAAATTTATTCTGAAAACTATGGTGTAATATATTAAAATTATCTTTAAAAAAAACACACTTTATTACTTATAAATAAACTTGCATTTGTCATAGACAGTCAATAATAGACAGACGGGGATAACTGAAGCATGGAGGTTCATCAAAATCAGGAATTCGAATTTTTTAATGATTTTTTTTCTCTTTGTAAAATCTGTATACGAGAAATTAAAAATTTGTTTTGAAAACTGTTGTAACATAATAGAGCTATCTTTAAAAAAAAACTTTATTACTTATAAATAATCGTGCATTTCCAGCATTGAATTTTAATAATTAAATACTATTTATTAGTGTTATATACGTTTTATTATATGTCTTTTCATTTATATGTCATGTCACTATATTTATGCAAATCCTTTGAAAAACGTATAACTGGTGCTTTAATATATTTTTATAATTTGCTTGCAAATCCATGAAAATTATTCATAATTTAAAAAAAAAATCGAAATAACGCTGTTCATTCGCAAAGTTATTTCCCTGAAAATAATCCGGACATAGCGCAGCGAATAGGACGTCATGACGGACGAACTTGGTCAAAGGCCTGTGTGTCCTGCATTTGATGATCGAAACTGCTGTATTGGATTTTCAAGCTGGAGGGGGGGGGGGGAATACCTAGTGACATCCATGTTCGCTGTTGCGTTACTGATCGATATTGACCATAGTCCAGAAAAGGGATGATGTGGCTAGATTTTCGTTTAAGCTTCCAGTATAAATTTTAAAAAATGGAAGGAAAATTCTTAATGCGGGGTACCTTTTATAACATGATTATTTCACCAATACCGGGACTTCTTTTGTACAGTAACTACCTTGCAGTTAGAAAAAGCATATAATTTTATTAGACAACCTAAAACAATATTCAGTTAGATTTTAGATTGGATTTGATAACAAGTATTTTGCTGACAGAAAAAGCATATGATAACACTAGACATCCTTTAATAGTATTCAGTTAGATTTTAAATTGTATAGCTAGAATTTTGCAGACAAAAAATATATGATAGCACTAGACAATAGTTTTCTGTATAAATTTTTAAAAATGGAAAGAAAATTCTTAATGCGGGATACCTTTTATAGTATGATTATTTCACTAATAATACCGCGACTTCTTAGAAAAAGCATGTAATTTTATTAGACAGCCTGAAACAACATTCAGTTAGATTTTAGATTGTATAAACAAGCATTTAACTGACAAAAGAAGCACATGATATGACTAAAGAGCCTAAAATAGTATTCAGTTAGATTTTAGATTGTATAGGTAGCATCTTGCGCATAGATAAAGCATATGATATCATTAGACAGCCTGAAATAGCTTTCAAATAGATTGTTTGTTGTACGGCAAGTATTTTGCAGTAAGAAAAAGAATTTTCATTTCGTAGCCTCTTGTTTACTTTGTAATGGAGAAATAGTAATTTTAACCAGCATACGGATATATACTATTTTAGCCATCGATGGCTTAATAGATGAATTAAAAGTCTTAGAAAAGATAGCAACTTACAGACATATATACTTAGAAAAGAAAATGCGTGTGTGTTCACAGTGTCCATCAATTTATCATATTTACAATTATGAAATTCGGCACGCCAGTAGCTGTAATGATGTTTCAATGAACCCTGAAGTCTGAATTTTAAAAGTTCATTGTAGAATTTTTTTATTAAATATTTTGTACAGATTGGAAAGATTTTTCTAGCGCATTTGTTGTTTGGGTCTTTTGAAATGGTCGTAAAAAATATATGTATTTTCCGATGGAGCAAATATTTGACATTCTAATGAAGTTTGTTTTGATAATCAAACGTGATTTCCTGTATTTTTAAATTTTAATTGCTATCAGTTTTATCAAAACGTTTAAGAACTAAAATGCCACTCCTGCATTCCAATTAAATTATTATTGTTATTATTTTCAAATATTTGGTGTAGCAAGAATGGTGGAAATATTTTTTTTATTGATTTAAAATTGCTTTTCTAAATAATTTTTTTTCACGTAATGTAAGAAGTGGCTTGGGGTATTCCAATCACTTGGCAGAGAACCAAATGAGAATAAAAATTCCAAGGAATATGAAAATTTATGCAGTTTAAAATATAATAGCATTATTTACAGCAAAATCTAACTTTTAAAATTCTTTGTCCGTTTATCATGCGATATCATAAAAAAAACGTGTAAAATCAATTTTTTTTTCATAAGAAATTTTATTTTATGTTATTTTGATGTTTTTAAAAAAAATCGCTAATGTTTTTCTCATAACAAGTAGCGCCATTCAGACATTTGCTAATATTTACTAAATACTTAAAATGTCCATAAATTTTTAAAACTGGATATGGTCATTTGCAAGATGATGAGCTTGGAATAGTTAATAGATAACAAGTAATTTATAGAAATGCGATAGAACAAGAAAAATGTCTTTAAATTGAATTCGTAGTTTCTTAAAAAGAATTTCATATCTGAATTTTTAAATGATTTTAATGTAGTAAATACTTTCATTCATAGTAATTTTTAAAAAAATCGGGAGATTTCCATGCATTCTCAATTAAGGCTAATAAAATAGGCCTGTGAACTACATAGAAACCTTTAGCACATAATGACACATTTAAAAAAATATTTGCCTTTAGTCCTTTTTCTTAAAATTCATAATAATTTATAATATCTAGCATCATATATATATATAATGATATCTCTTTATTTAAATTAGAATCTAATTAATTTTCTAATTTTTCTTATTTAGCCTATATTATCTTAATTTTAAAATGTTCTCTTATTTCCTGATCGAATTCCCGCTTATTTATTTAATGCTACACGCACTCTATGAAACTGCTGTCTCAGCATTTTCTCACGCTCCAAGTGAAGAAACAAAAATCCTTAATTTTTGCAATATTCTTTTAAAGATACCTAAATTCCGCTATCCTAAATCGACACGGGTCAAAGAAATCCCTATCAAAATCACATTGTAAAAACCACCGAAGGGGAAATTTCGATCCCATTTTCTCTTGTGTCGCGATCTAGATTGACTTATCTTATCAATCTTCCTTGTACATATTATGCCTCCCGGAAAGGAATAAACTAAAGTTAAACATTCACATACTAAAGTTAACACACACACACACACACACACACACACATATATATATATATATATACACACACACACACACCAGATTTGACATATACTATGTCTTTGATACTATTGTGCAGTTCCCAAAAAACGTTGAATAATATTGTTATTTATACAGCTTTCTTAAATGCTTAAAGAGAAATAATCGGTTAATTTTAACTTTGGTCTTATTGTAATTACCTTATTGCGAAGGAAATGAAACTGTTTGTATTCATTTTAAATTTGTAATGATTTTTTTCCTATGAATATATTATACTTTTTGTAGGTAATTATGACCATATTTTCGTTATTTTTCGATGATTCAAATTGCCATGCCATCATTTATTTAAATTATGTTTCTATATTTCATTAATACAAGATATATTTTCCTATTTCAGGATTATGGAATAAATTTTGTACTTGTTCATTAGTTTCATAGAAAATTTGATACCACAAACAAAATGCCTTCTAAACTGGAGCAAATGCAGCTGCAATTCAGGCAGCGCCTCAAAGAGGAACGGATGATCAAAATACACACGGATAATCAACAAAAGGCCCTAAGCAAAGTCCAGAAATATGATGCAGTACACACCAGCACAGTCCAGACTACGGTCGCAGTACCGAAGCCCCAGCCTGCCATAGTTCCTCCTCAGTCACATCACTCTCCAATCAAGAAAGGTAGTCCTGGAGTGGACAGATCACGACCTCTTCCACCAATTTCCAAGGAACCAAGAAATACTTCCAGTAATCGCAGCAGTCCTACTGAAAATGGCACAAGGATATCCATGACAACCAATAGCAGATCTAGATCTGTAGATTTAGAACAAAGGTATGCAGCTTCAAGACAATTACAAAACGGTTCTGTCAAGATGCCACCAAACAATGAGCTCAGCAAGCCAGCGAGTCTGTACTCGGAACCAGAGTACCAACCCGAATCATCACCTCCAAGGATAGGTCTGAGTAAGCCGGTCAATGTGGATCCCGAGCCAGATTACCAACATGAGGCATCGCCACCAAGGATTGGCCTTACAAAGCCGGTCAATATAGATCCTCAGCCAGTGTGCCAACCAGAAGCATCGCCACCAAGAAATGGTCTCAATAAGCCGGTCAATGTGGATCCCAAGCCCGTGTGCCAACCTGAAACATCGCCACCAAGAAATAGTCACAGCAAGCCGGTGAATCCAGAACCCAAGATGTCGTGCCAATCGGTTACTACGCCTGAAAAGAAATTGAACCAAGATGTTAAAAGTAGACTAAAGCAGGCTGAATTGCAACGTCTAAAAGCCAATACGAAGGTAAGTTAAAACTGTTGACTTCTGTGAAACGTCTTACCATATTTAAGACCTGTTTTCCTAGTTTCAAAACATTACCCTCCTTTTTGCATACCCTGACATAGACATACCTTATTTTAAAATTTTAGGATTATCATTCAAAAAAAATCTGATGCATTTTTAGATTATTAATATGATAACATGCATGCATTCACATATTGCCACATAATTTCAGTAACGAAACAGACTATCTGTATCACATACAAACTTTATCCTCCTTCACGCATAATCTGACATAGACATACACTGTTTAAAAATTTTAAGACTATCATAAAAAATTGATGCATTTTTAGATTATTAATATGGTGCGCTTACATGTATTAGTATATTATCAAATAATTTCAGTAATGAAACAAAATGTGTAATTTTTTTTAATTTAATTTCGCGATCAACTTTTAAGTTCTTTCAACATGGAAAAATAATTTAGTTAACTTTTTCAACTTGATATTTTAATTATGTCTTTTTTTAAGAAGATGTTAAGTTCAAGATTTGCTGCCGTACTTTTTTTTTACCGTATTCTTTTTTCCTAACAATTGAGTTCAGTATGATGAGTGGAATAGCGATGGAGATGATTTTTTTTTCACCCTTCTAGCAGTATTAGAATAGATCATGTAGATATTATATTCAGTGTTGGTGTTGAGGATTTGCTAAAGAAAGAAAATGGTTTAGTGAAAGTATCCATGTTTGACTGTTCAATAAATTTTCTCTAAATCTTTACCAGTAGGGCTTATTACCGAAAAATTGTGATCTTCTACCCAAGAATGATAGAGAAATTGTAAGGAATGAAAAAAATACCATGCCCTGGGAACATTTTACACTTCTTAAACACAAATGGCAACTGGAGGTGAAAAAAAAATCATGTCCTCGAGCGCCTATTACCTTTATTATGCCACGTCTAGTCAGGACAATAAATTTAAAAAACCTTTCACAGCTATTTTAGGGCGTCCTTTTCAACACAGAAATTAATACTATTTGAATAAATTGTAATACAAAATTAGAATAATTTAGTAAAATGAGGTATCTACATTCTATGCGTAATAAAAATCATTTAGAAGAATTTGGAAGGGAAAAAACACGCTTTTTTTTTAAAAAAAAAATTAGGTAGATTCCTATAGGAAAATATGGTTTTCATGACAAGATTTCGGGAAAATTTCTTCAGTCCTTCACCGATCTAGCTCAAAGGGGATAGAAATGGTGGGAAGTTGAAATTTTCATTTTACTATAACTTTCTTAATATTGAAGGTAGAAAAATAAATCCAGTTAGTCAAATTAGCGTCTCATTAAGACGAACAACTTTTATATTTAAAGCTTATCGATAACTGCAATATCTTAGAAGTTAGGGATGGAAAAATGATTTTCAAGCCCTAATATAATAATTTCTAACTTCAAAAATTTATGTTGCCAGATAGTAACTTGGTTGTAAAGGAATCTACCTTTGCGTTTCAGCTTGTCGAGAGGAATTTTTTAATTTGAAATATTTAAAATTAAAAAAACGGGCAATTTGAAGTATTTTATTCAATAATTGGGACAAAGCGGAAGTTTACTTTTTTTATTATTATTCTTTTAAAATCGGAACTACCCATCTTCATCTGGGACATGTGGTCACTTCAAAAGGACTGCGTGTTATTCTATCCAGTTTTTATAGATAACGACTTCATCTTCCAAATAGCCAGTCGCAAAGTTCAAACCAAAACTAAACGCTTCGATGATTTTTAAGATTTCGATCTCTACAATTGGTATCTTTTACATAAACAACCATTTTTCTCCTTTTTTTCTTCTGTCTGACCTCTATTATTCTTCCTTTTCTCCCCTCTAAACCTACGAACAGGTTTCGTGTAATGTGAATGCCCTGTCTTAAGACAAGCAGCTTTTCCAACATACGCCCACAATTCTTCTCGATTGCTTATATTTTACTGGTAAAGCTATGGAGACTGAAATTAGCTTTTTTAATGATATCCACCAACCCGACTACCATTGCTTGTTTATGATAACGCAGAACCATCTGGCCCTTGTTTGGCTTCAGACCATTCCATTCAAGACCACCTTCGTTATTGAGGGGGAGATAGAGATGTAAATTGGCACGTTTTTTAGATATGCGTGGAAGTGATTCGCATTATTTGCCATCTGCTGAGCAGACAGACTGCTTGACTCAGTATCGGCTTCCGTCTGGAAGCAAGTTTCTAATGTGCAATGTTGCACGCGAAAGGGCCTTGACTTCTAATGCAAATGTGTAGTTTATGTGATTAAAAATGATACAGACAGTGTGTTTCGATTAACGATAAAACGCATACTTTTTAGATATTATATAATTATCTGCTTAGAAATGTTAATAATCTTTAAAGTTTAGAGTTGAATGCCCTCAGCTATTTTACCTTGTAAAAATATTTAATAAAAATATGATATATTTGATATAAAAATTTAATAAAATATAAAATAAAACTTACATATATATGTGTGTGTGTAAGGATATTTTAACTCTAATTTCAATTTAATTAATTTTCAAGATTTTATCTTCATTTAGCCCATAGTAACTTTATTCTAAAATATTCTCTTATTTCGTGATCCAATTCCACTGTCTCTACTTAATTAATTCAAGAGAAGCTTTGTTAAATTGTTGACTCAGCTAAAAGTCGAACTTTCCCACACTCCGCGTGAAGAGCCAAAATACTGCTGATAAGGCAAATTCTTTTTAAAAACATCCCTGTGTTTCCCCTGCCTTCTCCACGCGTGTAACGAAAATCCCTATAGAAATCTCGAAATATATTAGCGCTATGAAGAAATGTTTTCCCTATCAAAATCATAGGTTATATAAGACCAGGGATAAAATGTCCAAGAGCTTTTTCCTCATTCCTGTTCTGTGTGCTCATCGCTTGTACATATGCCTGCTTCTTAAAAATGAAATAAAACGACGTCACGAAATAGCAAGTCTCTTCACTGTCTTCAAACTGCACTCTGCTTCACAACAAATAATGTTATATATAAATTTAAATCTTAATTAATTTCCTAATTTTTATCATAATTTAACCCATATTAACTTCATTATAAAATATTTTCTTATGTCCTGATCCAATTCCTACTTTTTATTTAATTAATCCTACATGCGCTCTAGAAAACTTTAAAGTCAGCAAGTTCTTACGCTCCGAGTAAAGGAATAAAAAACTTTAATGCTTAGTACATTTTTTAAAACATTACAGCATATTCTTTTAAAGATTCATTGTAAAAACCATTGAAGAGAAAATTTTGCTCTCTTCTGCTCTTGAATCGCGATGTAAACTGCTTATGTATGCGTCGCGATGTAGACGTATCTCTTCGCTTCTTTCTTGTACTTTCATAATATGCCTCTCGTGATGGAATAAATTGAAATAAAAAAATTCACACACACACACACACAACTTTTTTACATATAAATTCTTTAGGTGTATGACTAATTTTTGAAAAAGTGCGATATAATTTTATTAATAATCTACCTTTCTACTATTTTCATTATTAATCTAATTCATTTAATAACACGCTATTTCAAAAAAAAAAACAATATAATATTTAAATGTTGTTTTTTTTTCAACATTATCCATAAAAATCTATTTTTAACGATTGATGTTAGTCATTATAAATGTTAATAGTAGCTTAATATACATAAATTCATGAAAAGACGAAAGTAGATGAACATGTATTGCATCATGACTTATGTTATAAGCTCGTTCATTTATTTCCCAAAAATGCTAGTTATTTCTTACATATCCCAGAAATATAACTTGACCCTGACGAGTTGGCGAGTGCGACAAAAGAATTGCGTGAAATTTAACAATCCTATTTTGATAAATTAGAAGGCGAATAGAAATCAAAGTTTACTGGCTGTGTTTCTCCTTCATAATATGCGATTGAAAATATATCTATAATGCAAATAGGTGAAAATCGTGTTCATTTCACCACAATCGTATTCTTATTTTTCACCCTCTCTCCGTTTTTCTCCCTCTGAGTACAAGCACTTGTATATCTGAAATTAAAAATTGCCAGCTCTCCAAAACCGCACAATAACAGTACTTCCATGTACCAGTTTTTCCGCTATCAGGGTGCAAAGACAATGAAATAGAATTGTTGGCAATAGCTGTTAAAATGACATAGTACCGTTTTATTTCAGAAATCTTTGCAATTCCTTGCATTTCATTGATAATTTGTGGTACCTAATTTTAAATTAAAGAATGGAATGGCATCCCTTGATGTTTATGTGACACGCATTTTAAGCACCAATTTCGTTTTGGAATCGATTGCTCATTCTGTGGAAGGTATCTTTTCATCTTCTTTTCGGAAAGCCTTTCCTCTACTTTCTTTGTTCCTTCGTAAATATGTAAAAACGCGAAGAATTATTTTATAACAGCTAATTTAATAGTGTATTAAATGTTTTATCAATAATAATCATCTGAATTATAATTTGCTTAATTATGGTGAGAAGGAGTACGATGCCGGGATTTACAGCGAATTTCTTTATTTCTGCATTGATTGCCATTTTCCGCTTAACTTATTCATGTGGGAACTAGACTAAATTTATATGATCGCGTAAAACGAGATCGTTTGCTCTTTAAAGGCAGATAATCAAAATAGATGGTAAAAATAAGACTCCGCAAAGCAAACTTATAAAATAAAGTTTTTTTTTATAATTAAACAGAGCCTGACTAAGGCAGGGGCATGCGGGGTTGTTGCCCCGGGTTCCCAAATCAAATAGAAAGTTTATTTTACGTTTCCTTCTTTAATGAACTTTTTAAAACAAAATATCAGTACAATGTGAAACTCATCAGTTTTATGTTAGCTTCTTTATTAATATATCGTATGAACACAAAAAATCTATATTTCGTAAATCCATGGGTTTCGAGGGCGGAATTCAGCTAAATTTTCGCAGGGCGGGGGAGAGGCAAAGAAGTTTTTGCCTCTTGCCTCAATTAGACTAAGTCGGGCCCTGATTAAACATTGAAGTGTATAAACACGTTACTGAAACAACGACAAAAAATTTATGTCTTAATCTCTTTTAAAAATGCATTGCTTTTTTTTTTTTACTTTCTCGTATAGAAAAAAAGTTTATAGAAAAAAAGTTTAGTTACCATCGAAAAATTCGAACTCGAGATTTTGACGAAGCTCCACATTTTAGACCTCCCTGAGTTAGAAAAATGCATTTTTTGGAAAATGTCTGTCTGCGACAAAGATAACTCAAAAACGCTTTCAGCTGGGCGGCTAAACGGTCTTTACATCAATTTTATAGATTTCTCTCACACTCCGTTCAGAAGTCTGTTCGGCTGTTCGAATATAAATTAACACAATAACTATAAAGAGAAGAGAGCCAGACGGATAAAATTTGATACACATATTTAACTTCTACTGTGTAGACATCCATTAAACTTTGAACCAAATCCAATGAGGGATCAACCATCTATCTATCTGTACTTTCAGAAACGTATAAACACGATAACTCAAAAACGCAATAATTTAAAAATATCAATTTTGGTATGGGATTTTATGACTACACCAAGCACAGTTTTATGTCAAATTTTTGTCTCAGTCTGTCGGAAAATTGATTTCTGGATACTGTTTACGCGTACCAAGGATTAATCGCCAAATAATTCGCCAAGGATGACACGATAGATTCAGTAAAAAATGCTAAATTCACTCCAGAAGTTAATATTTCGTAACTATCGTTCTCCAGTGCCATGCAAGGTGTTCTCTGGCATGATAAGTTTATTGAGAGTATGCGAGAAAGTTTTGGGAGACCACTTCCATTGATTACTTTTTAGTATACGAAGGTAGTATAATTGTTAAAAAAATTCGAACTGGAAATTGTGAAGAATTCCGGTTTTAGACCTCCCTAGAATCCTAAAAAAAAACACCTGATTTTTAGAGCTGTCTGTCATATTAGAAATACGGTACTCCAAAATACTTTCATCTAGATGAATAAAATTTGGTATGTGAACTTAAGACCACATATTTAGATTTCCATCAAATTTTGAACGAAATCCATTCTGAGGAAATTTGTCTGTCTGGTTATTCGAGTACAAATGAAATCAATAACTACCAAATATAAAGAGCAGGAATGATAAAATTTTACTCATTCTTAATACCTAAAATGTACATTCTTGATTATTTCATATGAGAAGAGGAGGTGGTATCACCTTTATTAGAGAACATGTCAGTCAGTTTTAGGGAATCCCCTCCAACTAGTTTTAAAAGCCTTC
>JAPMOR010070087.1:98165-113181 GCA_026543865.1 Argiope aurantia
AAACTGGATCTATGAAATTATATATGCTATTTTCATCATTCCACTACGCAAATATACAGAAATTTTGCGTAAAATATACGTATTGCGAAATATACGAAAAATTAGAACAAAGAACGTTATTTTTGGTTGGAATTCAGTCACCGTATTCTTATGTGTATATGTGAGGAATATGAGTTCAACGCGCAACAAACTAGATCTATGAAACTATGTAAATCTGTATCAGACTTTTGAATCAAATTCAGATGTGGAACAATTTTAAACATCTAAATACATAAAACATGGATATTTTTTTTAATTAAATTATAAATGAATTTTGATTTGGAAACAGACGGCAAAGTCGCGAATAGAATATTAATTTTTCCCCTAAAATATGAATATCTTTAATGTTGTCGCAGTTTTTTTCTATCAAAAACTGTTTTAAAATATCGTAAATCTCTGCTGGTTTTCCAGTAACAAAATGTTTTTGCAGTAAAATAATAGATCGATGTCCGATTTTTTACCAAATTGAAGTGTGAACCAATTAGAATTCATGATACATAGCACATCGACAAAAACATTTTCGAAGCAAATTTATAAGTAAAAACCGTGAAGAGCAAAGCCTTTCTGTTTGGAATTTTTTTGCTTTCAGAAGTTAATTTTAAAACATCGTTAAGTCCAGCTGACTTTCCGATTAGCGAAATGTTTTTGTTCCAAAATTGTAAATTGATGTCAGATTTTGTTCCAAATTCCAATTTGGGACCAAATTCAAACTTTTGTATACATGAAACATTTACAAAAAACAATTTTGAAATTGCTTTATAAGCGAATATTTATCTGGAACCAATCAAGAAATATTCATGATTTTTATTTTTGAAATTTGAATGTTTTTAAGCATTAGAAGTTATTTTAAAGCATCAGAAAGCTGTGCATACTTTCCGAGCGCTTGAAAATATTTCTGAAATTAACCATAAAGAAATGAATCAGCACATGAGTAATTTAGTTTCAAAAATGTATGCTAATGATTCATTAGTGTGGATTACCGCTATAAATATCGTTTTTTTCCTCTTTAACTAGCTTAGACCTGAATTGTTGTTGGAGTAAGTTCTGCATTGCTAATTAGTTTATTATTGTTTATTAGAAATGTAGTAATATGTTTAAAATCAACAAAATAGGGTCGTAGGTGTGAACTTGACACACTTAGCGGTTAAAGGGGTATTAAGATCAATAAACTATCATGCTCTACTAGTATTATACAAAGCAACGTTGACCCCCTCCTTCCCCATTAGACTGAAGGTAAAGGCGTTTGGAAATAGGAAATTCGAAATCGATGCCGTAAAAAAACCTTTTTTTGCCAATTAAAATAGTTATTTGAGTTTAATTAATAATAAATAAACATAGTAACCGTTTATGAGCACTGAACTGAATCTTTAAAATAAGATGGATTTGATGGTTTTGCTTTTATTAGTAATGAACGATAATATCGAAGTAATTTTCTTCTATTGTTTTCATGACTCATTTTTTTCTCTCGTTAAGTCTGTTTATAATTCAGACGAAATGTCATCAAAAGTATTAAAATGTTGCAAAAATAGATTAGAGCATTTTTATTGCTCTATTTTTATTCGACAAGTATCCTTAACCGGTATTATCGTACCTGATGAAAAGGGAAGGGGTGTTAAAATATCAGTGTTTCGTGTTTAAATAAAAGACTGATAATTATTCTAAGGGGAAAATATTAAATTAAAAAGTCATACGTATTCAGAAATATATAAAATGAGTCGTTGAACGTTAAGGTAGCTTAATTAGGTAAGGAAAAAAATTAAGTAAATTTCGTGAAATTTTTGTTTATTTTTCGTCAAGAGAATTTTTTTTTTCGATTCCATTAAAATCCGTGTTATATAGGAGGGAATATTTGGCAGAGTTTCAGATCTATATCTGAATTATTTTTAGAACAATTCAACTTTATCTGAAGAAGAAAAAAAGATATTCGAAAAAGTATAAGTATTTTTAATGTAGTATTAAAATTATTTATGTCAATAAGTATTTTTAAATTTGTCTGAATTCCCAAAGAGACAAAAAAAAAGATTGTTCTAAAAAATTTTGTTTTACAGCTTCGAATGCTACTTATATGATCATTTTTTCAGGAAAAAAAGTTATGAAAGTTAAATAATAAGTTAATGTTTAATCTTTTGATGAATTTTTCTCATGAGAAAATTTCCTGAAACTGTGTATTTGATTGTTCGCTTAACTATAATCTTCGTAATTTTCAGTTCATCCCGAATTCAATTTCCGGCGTAATTTTTGTCCCTAATGGCGTAAATGCAAACTTCTTTCTTTATAAATCTATTATTTAATCATAAATGGTATGCACATGAAATAGTGTTGTGTTTAGCATAATTCTCACTTTCTAATTGAGGAAGTTTGGTGAGGGGTGTGCCAGCTCAGGTGGCGTCCTCGTCATCTGACCGCGGTTTAAAATTACGTGGTCCGTTCCAAAAATAGCCCTAATTTTGCTTTAAAACGGGATGTTAATACAACTAAACTACACTAACCAGACTAAACTCTTTCTAATCGAAATCTCAACACCTATACCTTGATTTATAAGTTGACTACATCAACTTGTGTTACATATACTACACTAAATATGTATGCATTTATCAACGACAATTTGTTGCTGTTTTCAGACTAAATGAAACCGATAACGGAAAACCATTTATCTGAATGAAAAAAATATGTAAATTACTTAATAAATATTGTTTTAAATATTCATCTTCCATAAATGTTAATGAACTGCACATTTTTACATAACGTATACAGTCTAATATACTATTCATAAATTGATATACATGATTAAAAATTGTACAAAACTTTCAACAGGAGAAGATCGTTGGATTTAGATCTAACCAGTCATGCAATTATTTCTTGGGTAATTAATATTCATTAAAAAAAGAGTTTTTTTTTCAAAATTTTATTTAAATTTTTAATTAAAAGTTAATCAATGATAATGTTTTTTTCTCAATAACTTCAGTGCATCTTGCACGTAAAATTTTTTTGCATCATTTAAAAATCTAAAAGATAATCTCTTCAACAATGCCAATTTTATTTCCGTTTATTCCATTTCCGATCAATTTTTTTCCTCAGATTTCATTAAAAATATTTTAAATATATATGCAACAAATCTAATTCATTATTTTAGTTATTTAGTTTAGTTTCATTATTTTACTCTCACAACACATTGTAATGTTATTAAATGTTATATTTTATGTGCACGCTATCGCTGCTGTGCTATTAAATATATATTTTAAAAATAATTTATTGATAGATTAAATCAAGTCTCGATCTTTATTTTCTTACGAGATTCAGGATGAAGTTTCGCATCTTCTTTAATCCTAGAATTCATGACTCATTTTTTTTACGAGAAAAAAATGCGTGGGTTTTGAATAGCTGCATATAATTTAGGAAAATTGTTTAAAAAATTTTAATTTATTTTTTCAAGTGAAATTTTAACAAAATAATTGAAATATGCCAATTGGCTATATTGTGAATTAAACAATATCCCAGGGACATAAATCACGTTGTTAACAATTCTGTAAAAAAAAGTCCCTTTTTACCAATATATTTTTTTACAGTGGAAATAAAATATTTTGATAGTATTTTTAATGGCAGAATTATTCATATAACAGACACCTTGGTGTTTTTCCAAGTTTCCAGTTTAAATTTAATTCTAGTTCCGTTCTTATCATATATCGGTGTTTTCTGCAAATGCTTATCAAAACGCATTTAAAAAAGGATTTCCAAATATTTATTGTTGGCCTATAAATATAGCTTATAAATGGAAATAAAAATGTTTAGGCAATGATTCATTGAAGGGTTAAAAGATGTCAGTGTATATATATATATACACACATTTAATAACATTACAATGTGTTGTGAGAGTATATATATATGTAATGATATTTTAACTCTAATTTCAATTTAATTAATTTTCAAGATTTTATCTTCATTTAGCCCATAGTAACTTTATTCTAAAATATTCTCTTATTTCGCGATCCAATTCCACTGTCTCTACTTAATTAATTCAAGAGAAGCTTTGTTAAATTGCTGACTCAGCTAAAAGTCGAACTTTCCCACATTCTGCGTGAAGAGGCAAAATACCGCTGATGAGGCAAATTCTTTTTAAAACTCTCCCTGTGTTTCCCCTGCCTTCTCCATGCGTGCAACGAAAATCCCTATGGAAATCTCGTAATATATTAGCGCTATGAAGAAATGTTTTCTTTATCAAAATCATAGGTTATATAAGACCAGGGATAAAATGCCCAAGAGCTTTTTCCTCATTCCTTTTCTGTGTCGTTCTGTGTGCTCATCGCTTGTACATATGCCTGCTTCTTAAAAATGAAATAAAACGACGTCACGAAATAGCAAGTCTCTTCAATGTCTTCAAACTGAATTCTGCTTCACAACAAATAATGTTACATATTATATATAACATTGTTGAAAATTGCAACTGTAAACATCAAATAATGAAAAATGAATGTGAAGCCATGCGACCGTGGAATGAAAATATTTCATTTCTCTAATTGGAGTAGTGATTCTGATTTTCCTTTTCCACTGCAATCGCCATATATTCGCCGGCAGTTCATGGTTTTTTTTTATCGATTTGCCTGGTTAAGTGGATGAATCACAGTTGCGTCATCTTAGCGAAAAGATAACACATCAAACGATTGATACTGAAATGGCGGAAAAAGAAAAGAAAAGAAAAATGGTGGAATAACAGTTCCATGTTTTGTAAACATAGGTGATTTGATTTCGCTCGATGAGGCAAGGCAGTAAAAAATGCAATTGACTAAAATTGATTTGTAATAGATGACATGAGACTAAATTCTGTGTGAAAAGTCGCTTAAGCATGTCTATTACTTCAATTTAGTTGAATTTAAAAATATTTTTTTTATGTGTTTGTTTGGGAACGTTATAAAAAGGTTTTAATTACAATGCCAAATTTATATTGGAAATATTTTTATCCCTTTTCTAAATTTTAAAGGAATATTGTGTTATCGAAATAGTGAGATATTCTTAAATGATATTTAAAATAAAAAATGTTTTATTTTAAATCATAAATTTAAAATGGAAACTAAACTTTTTTTGTTTAAAATAAATGATTTTTCATAGTTTTATTTATTGATCAGAAAGTGCAGAAAGGTGTTTTGTCATTTAAACTGTAATCTTAATATTTCGATTATCATTCTTATTAATCGATTTTCATTTTGATTTTTCGAAAATCATAATCGATTTATGCTATTCGTTGTTCAATAATGGGTTTTTACTGCGGGAGAGGTAATGGATAAAATCATAAATAAGTAAAATAAAAATTAAAATTAAGAAACAATAAAAGATAAGGCTATTATTTTTTTAAGAATAATGATAAAAAAAGCATAGATTATTATTATAATTATTTTTATTTATATATTACTTTTATTTATACATTTTTCTCTAGGCTCATGCAATATTATTGCATATTAGAGTGACGACACTATTATAATAAGAGTTTCTTTTTTTTTTTTTTTTTTTTTTGTAAAAACTAATTTTAAACGAATTTTAAGTTGTTGTTTTTTTTTCTGAATGTGAATTTTTATTTATATCAGAAACGGGCCATCCTGGAAGTAATTCTATTTTATTCAAAGTAAAGAAAAATCCAAATTTTACTTTGGGAGAAAAAATGAAATTGAAGCACTAATTGGGAACTTTTAATCGTTTAAAATTTTTTTAATTGATCAGATTTTTTAAGAATCGTTCCTAAATGTGCAGATTAAACAGTTACCTGGGGCCTCTGGGCTGAGAGGGCTGCCGTTAAGTCAGTTTTAAAAACGTTATTCCCCTTTTCCTCCAAATAATTAACTTTGTAAAAAAAAAACACTTAAGATTATCTTAAGATTTTATAAATCACTGAGTTATAAAATCTTAAGATAATATTAATACTTATCAAATATAATTGATCAGGCTTCTTTAAGTTTCATTAAATTTACTCAGTTGTTACAATATTTTTGAACATTGAACGTTTATTGTGTTTATATTTTGCGGATATAAATATATCACTAAGTTTTGAGGCATATGAAACGAATACATTTTAATTATACATTATTTAAATTATACATTAATTTAAGCTAACTTAATAAAATAAAATATAAGATTAAATAAATCACAACCATGTTGATTGAATTAAGAGAATGTGTTAAAATTTGAAACTAAATTGGCCAGTTTATTAAAATGCGGTCCGCGAAACATCCACAGCCCAAATCCTATTCATGTATAGGAATCCTAATCCGCCCTTGTAGAGGAAATGAGTTTCAAGCTAAATTGGGAATATTTCAGCCATTTATTTAAAAATAATAAATGAAACAATTTGGGATATTTGATTCTAATTCGGGACAAAGTATCAAAAGCCGGAACTGCATCAGCTAATTCGGGAAGCCTAGTCATTTTAACTGAGCCAGCAAAACAGCTGTGTGGTTTGTTTTAAAATATATAACCAAAACCATGGGCAATTCATTAACTTTTTCCTAAGAGACCAGTTCTCTGTTCTTTTCTCGTAAACAGAAATCATACCATTCTCCTCTTGTCTAAGACACTTCCATAAATGGTATCACCTACTAACAACAGCTTTGTTTAGTTCTTTTCCGCGTAATAATTTCATCACACATCTGCGAGAGCATATGACTCAAAGGCCGCTTTGCCTCGCGTGGGTTGACATTGATGAGAGGAGACCAGCCCAGAGAACCTACTTTCCTTTTTCTTTTCTTTTTTTTCTTCTGTCTATTGCTTTTTATGTCCAAAAAGTCATAAGATCACCGTAAGAAAGGGCGTGTCGTCAATCGTGTTTGAAAAAGGTACGCGTATCATCTGCTAAAGATGAAAAATAAAACATTGAGAAGGTATGTGTTAATTCTTTGTGAAACATGAGGAAATGAGATTGGTTTTGGATTGATTGATTTTATCTGTTGGACCTCATTTTCGGACATTTTGGAGATAGATGAAAGTTTATGTACAGAAGCGGCCTTAATTCTGAGTGCTTGCTGAATTGTGGACACTTATTTTTCTAGTTTAATGTATTCACTGTATGAAATATTATTTCATTCTAAATATAAGCTCCATTTTTTTAAAAAAAATTCAAACTCAAGTCGCATGCAGTGGCGGCTTTTCGATCAAATAAAATTATTATTTTTTTTACTTCTGACGGAAATTAAATTTATTCATTTTATAGCAACACACAAACTGTGATGTAATTCCGGTTATTCATCTGTCTAACCTTTAGGTTAAAAGTGGCTGTAGATAGATCGATGTGTTATTAACTTAGAATCTAAAGAAATTTTGTTAGCCTAGTTGCTAAATCAGTAAATTGATATAAAAAAATACCATTTCTATGAATTTAAGATTACAATATGTGTTTTCACTGAATTAGTAACATTATTATTAAATAAAATATAATTAACTCTTTATAAAGTATTGAAATATTAATTGTTATTTTAATTTATTGTTATATTTCACTTGATACAACTTAAAGATAATAATTTTAACGTTGTCTTTTAAGTTATATCTCTGTATTTTATTACTATAAGGAAATACATGGATACAAATTTTTCTTGTATGTGAAAATATGGAAGTCATGTCTGTCTCTACTTATAAAAAAGAAGAATTTGTATGTTGGGCTCTATAGGCCACACCGCTTAACCTATAGCTCCCAAATTTAGAAACACACACCTTGGAAGTCACAAATGTGTATTCATTTCGGAGCTATATATTTTTTTTTGAATTTTAATTAATTGAAAATTAAGCTGAATTTTGGCATTTTTCCACAATAACTTCTGAAAATATTATTGTTCTAAATTAAATTTTAATCTGTTTCAAAATTTTTAAATTTGTCTATTTATTGAAATCAAGTTAATTATCGTGCAAATTTTTCCTGAATTTTGGCAGTTTTTTTTTTTTAATTTTTGCTTAATTTTCAGCAATAGTTGCCCTGAAATTCACATTTCATTTTCATCTCATCTTTCTGTCTCATCAAATATATTTGATTGCTTGATTTTCCACTATTGTTGAAAACTTAGGAAGAAAGATTCTGTTTATCATCTGCGTACTTTACGAGACAAATAAATTTATATTTAATCGCATTTTTATCATTATTTTTCTTAGAAATTAGATAGAGATTTTCATCTCAGCCACAGTTTTAAAGTTATACTGTGCAAACATGATCAATAATTTAAGAAACATGCTTTCATTGAAAAGGTTAGGCTGAAACAACCAAAACCATCTAAGCTTTTATGTATTCGAAACGGGAATTTACCTACATTTAAAAAGTGAAACTAGCGAAAATTACTAATTCTACAATTGTTTGGAGGTTTGTGGTACTATTTGTACGGCCAGGTTGAAATCAGGTAGTTACAGTTAAGGCAATAAGGCGTTGGGGAAAGCCTACTGAACTCAAGACTCAAAAATTAGTGTTTGTATCTTTGAATTTGTGGTGAGAAAAAGAATGTTAAAAAGCACGGTAAAACCTAATTTATCACATGTATCTTTGAGAGACATTTTCTTTGAATAAACAAAGCATGAGTTAAACTTGGCTGTTTCTTTTAGGTAGATTCCTATAGGAAGACTACCTATTGCAATGGTTGGCATGACAAGACTTCGAGAAAATTTCATCAGCTCTTTACTGATCATGGTCCCTAGAACCCAAAACCACCCTTCTTTCAAAAGTATATATAACGCTTTTCCCATGTTATCTTAAAAACCGTATAACTAGAGAAATTTTGTTTGGATTTCAACTGGCTCGAAATATGTTGTTAGGAATGTAAAAATATTTCGGACGAATTCGTAAATGGCCCATCAAAGTTCAAAGGGAGTGGAAATGGTGTGTGGGGTGGTGAATTTTTCATTTCACTTAACTTTCTTAATGTTGAAGATAAAAAAATCCAATTAGCCAAATTAGCTTCTCATTAAAACGAACAACTTTTGTACTTAAAGCTTTTCGATAGCTGCAATCAATTCCTTCGAAGTTAGAAGCTAAAATGTAATTTTTCTAACTCTAATTTTGATTGTTTCTAACACCAACAATTTATGTTGCCAGATAGTAACTTAGATACGAAGGAATCTACCTTTGCCTTCCAGCTTGCCAAGAGCAATTTTCGTTGTTGTTATTTTATTTAAATTTTCATTTTCTGTTTTTACAACAAGGAACATAATTTATTTATTTGCTATTATCCTAAAACAGATAATCGTTTGGCATGATTATTTATTTTAACTGTGTCAAATTGCATCATTATAAACTGCCACGTCATAGAATTCGATTAATTATGCAAATGCTGTTTTTCTAATTTAAGTGATGGGAAAAAGAATTTTAAAAAGAACGGTAAAATTTAATTTATTACATGCATCTGTAAGAAAAAATTTCTTTGTATAAACAAAGTAGGAGTGAAAGTCTAGTGGTGTTTCTTTTTGTTGTTGTCATTATATTTATTTATTTATTTTTTGATTAAACAACAAGAAGCCGAATTCATTCATTTCCTATTATTCTGAAACAAATAGTCGTTTGGCATGAAAGATTATTTATTATTTTCACTATGTCAAATTGCATCATTATAAACTGCCATGTCATAGAATTCGATAAGTTGTGCAAAAACTGTTTTCCGAATTAACTTCGTTATTAGATTTCGCTTCAGCTACACAATTCTTGGAACTTTCTTCTCTTCGAGTAAAAATTCTTTCTCCGAGAAAAAAAGAATCCTAATCTGCTTGCGCCCAACACCATATTTCATTCCATTAATTGACGGAAACATAATCTTAATGCCACCATAATCAAAAAACTTTCTCAAAAAGAAATCCTTGACCTAGATAATTCTTTCTCATTTTTTAAAGACATTTCAGTCTATTCTTAGTAAAAAGAACCGAGACGTGAAATTTCAAGGAACCTTACGTATGTCAAATGCTACACCTTATAATTAATAATAAGTTCCGTTGTAGTGGCTCTGTAAGAACAAACTATTTTTAGTAAATGTCTTTTGTGGACATCAAATTGATCGGTTTTATAGCATAACTTAATGTATCATTTTGAGTGATTTTGCTTTCCGCATATTTTAATGAAACAATGAATATAACAAATCACTATATATTTGGGTTATTAGGCTATAAACAGTAGCGTTTATTTTAAACGTAGGCAGTTTGATTTCTTTAATTTTAGGTGAGAGAATATCTGCTTTAAAAATACTTTTAAATATAGGGGCGAAAACGCTTTTGATTTTTGGTAACTATGCTTCGGTTTTAGTTTTGAGTGTTTAATGTTGTTGTATCTAATATTTTATATATACCACATTTGATTGACAGTATTATGCGGAAATCTTCAGTAGATTGATAGACTTGAAATAATGGTAAAATGCTGTATACGAAAATGGATAAATTAAAGTACTTTTCAATTTTTTTCAATAAAAACTCTTATGATGGTTTTTAGTGAATTTTCCAGTTGGGATTTGTTGATATGGAATATATTTCAATTAAAAGTACACGCATATTTACCTTGGGATAAACCGGCAAAACCCTATTCTTAAGTTGTATACTTTTTTACCACATTACATTCGTAGTATCAATTTACCAAAAAGTTATTAAGTTAAATAGAATTGTTAGCTTTTAATTATTCATTATAGCAAGCTTTGCTTAGCAACAAATTGCTCGACAAGTTCGGGAAAGCTACTACAGAATTTGCTGGTTTTCCTCCAAACACAAATGTGGACCAGTTTCCCTAGTAAATATTCACGGGCCGCGGTGGCCTGTTGGTAAGGTCTTGGCTTCGGAACCGGAGATGTTAAGAATTCAGTTAACCACGTGATATCCCTGGGCGGAACTAGCTGCCAATCATGTGTCACGTGGTCTCCCTGTTGTTGTTTAGTATATTTTTTTTCTAGCAGAAGCGATCTTCTGGACTCCTGTACTAGGGGGAGTATTATCTCGGCTCTCCCGAGAGAGTTTTATGTGTAGTTCTCTAGGCCTTCTACACTATGGCGTTTTCATGTGCCTTTTGTTGTTGATGTTACCAATAAACCCCAGAAAAGACAACATGTGTCTTCAAGTCATTTCACCCAGATCACAATCTTGACTAAATTAATGAATTATTGTGCAATCAAGAAACGCAACGATAATTTATTATTTTACAGGAGGGTTTCAGGTTCGTGACCCGATTCCAACGAAGAACCGTTATGTAAGGGGTCAGTTGCACGTTAAATCCGTCCTGACCAAACGTCCTCCCGCTGGTTTGGTGTGGAGAGGGGGGTGCCAGCTCAGGTGCCGTCCTCGTCATCTGACCGTGGTTCAAAATTACGAGGTCCGTCCCAAAATAGCCCTAGTGTTACTTCAAACGGGACATTAATATAACCAAAACCAAACCAAACCTAGTAAATATTCACATATACTATGACTAAGCCAGTATTCTATTTCAACTAATACCTATGTGTTCCTACGTCTCTTTAATCAACTGAAGATGCACTTGTCTAAATGTTCAAGAGCAAGTGGAATTAAAACCGTCATTAAATCATGTTAGCTATCAATCTTAATCCAAGTATCTTTTCCCTATGGCAATATACACCTGCTGTATCTAGAGAATGTTTTATTTCTTCATATGGATTTGTACATCTGCTGTACCACTAAGCCATATTTCACCATCTTTGCATTACTTATCTGTTGGGTCACTTAATTACTCGATAGATAGTATTATTCCCTATAGTATCGTATCGTGCTTTAGTGTTTCGGTTTATAGTTTACTTGTAATGTATAGGACACAGATCCCAATTTCTAATTACTTACTAATCTGACATGAGACTTTCTAATCTCTCCATTTTAAGAGAGAATCTTGGATTTTCTGTAGGCTAAATCTAAGGTTAATCTAAAAGTTAAGATATAAGCTGATAGATAAGTTTATCAATAAAACGCAAAAAGGTTTGAAACATTTTCCAGGGCGAAAACATTATTAATATCAATTTAAAAAATTATTTTGCGTTTTAATAGTTTTATAAGCGTGGGCCTACTCTCATCGAGACCCAATAACTGACTTCTAAATAATTAGAAATAATCATATAATTCCAATTGAAAAATATGCTTGAATAAATGTAATTGATTATATTTTGTAATGTTTGAATTAATTTGGTATACGCTCTTTACACCAAATCTGTAACTTTCTTTCAAATTTTGAGTAAAATCTGTTTAGAGGACATCCGGCTGTTCGAATATAAGTTAATAGGATAACTACAAAACTTAGAGAGCTAGATACATAAGATTCGGCACATAGATTTAATTTCTATTGTGTATACACCTATCAAATTTTGAGCCAAATCCAACCAGGAATTGACCGTCTCTCGGTCTGTGTTTTCAGAAGCATGTAAACGGGACGACTCAAAAACACGATGACTTAAATATATCATATTAAGCATGCGATTTTGTGACTACAAATGTAGTTTTGTGCCAAATCTTTGTTTCAATCGGTTGATAAAATTGTGTCTAAAGCAGAAATTGGATTTTTTGGATACTTTTATACGCGTGCCAGGGATTCATTGCCTAAAAACTCGCCAAGGTGGACACAATAGTTTCAGTAAAAATGCTAAATACACGTCAATAGTTAATATTTCGTAACTATTGTACGTCACTATTATGTAAGTCATTCTCTGTCATGACAAGTTTCTTAAAGAGTATGCGAGAAAGTTTTGAGGAGACATTCCTGCTGAGTGTTGTTTTTTCGTTTTTGTTTTTTTACAACATTTGGGGTATTTTCTCTAACTGAAATTATATGCCAATTTCTTACGAAATTAGCGATTGAACAGTGATTAGAACGGTTAATCTGTATAATATTATCACTTTTGTAAAGATATTCTGCGGTTCTTGTTAATCTCATTCTCAGAGATACGTGAAGTCTTAAAAAAATTATCTTAATTTTTTTTCTTTCAAAAACTTGCATATTAATTTCGTTTTCATTTCAACCTACGCTCTTTTATAGACGTCTGTCTAAAGTCAAGGCTATTATTATAAAATCCTCTCTTCGAATCAAAAGTGTTCCAATTACCTCCATATTATTTTTATAACTTTTTTTTCGAATTCGAAAGCATGTTCTCAATTCTAAAATACAGTAATCATTGTAACTGGTCATCTGCGTGATAGAATATTTTCACTGAAAGTGGGAGGCAGGTGGAATATTCCGAAGCAGCGTGGGTGTGACATACGCTTTCGGAACGAATATCAAATAAGTTGTGGGATTTATTAATGTGATCTCAATTCAGTCAGTTGGAAAAACACGCTAAGAAGTAAATGAAAGTAGGAATTTGCTACTTGGAAATTTTATTTGAGCATTTTAGATGAAAATAAAGATTGTAACCAGTAAGTTTATTCATATGAATTTTGCTTTCTTTTGGAAACTTACTGCGTCATTGTGTTGAATAAGTTAATTTCTGTTTCAAAGATGGTCGTTACGGAAAGGTTAGAAGATTTTATTATTTATTTTGCATCAAAAGTTTATATCTGTATCGTAACATTAATTCGATAGACTCCTGAGTATCCGGCATAATGTGATGGAAGGACAGGTTGGATAACAAAAAAGCCGGATAAACCGGAGTTCTAGGAACTCATCTTTTTGCCCACCACACCAGAAGACAAAGATTTTATATTAAACCTCACTATTCTAATACGTATTTTGTCACTTCTTATTGAGTACTAAGCTGTCCAAGCGATGTATAATGTGAATGCAGCTGCGGCCCGTGGAATCATAAGCAGTTGTCTGTAACGTGTCAAGTTAAAATAGAAGGCTCCGACTAGGAGTATATATATGTTTATATACTGCACTGCAAGAATTTATTAGAGAAAAAGTAAATTAAAGGATATAAACTGTTAACATTTTAACATGAATTCTTTACACTTCACTCTGGTATAATTAAGAAAACATTAAGCATACCCCAAGAACGAGTTACGAATCCTGTACATACTGTGCAGTTATAATCAGGAATAGCGGCGACAACTGAAGTCCGTTGCACACTGACGAAACAGTGAACAACAAATAGAACGTTGCCCTTTTCATGTCACAACTTGTTATTTTGCACACAACACATAAGAGGATCGTAGCAGACGCTCGCTTCCAATGCCTTGCCTCCCTGAATTATTAAAAAAATTAGATCGGATAGTAAGGAAGTCGGATAATCGTGAACCGGATACTCGGGAGTGTACTGTAATTACGAAAAATAATATTTAATAACATTAATGATCTGGGTCAGAGCACATCAGGGGTATATTGGAAACTAAAATACTGATACACTAGCCGAGGAAGCTTTAAATTTAGAAGCCCAAAAAATATCTGTGCACGAGTCCAAAATTCAACTCAGAAATGAGACTAAAGAACTAATAATTAAGGATTGGGAGGATGGATGCAATAATTCCGTCAAGGGGAGAACTATCTATCAACATTTAAAAAAATGTTTCTATTAATCGAATTGTGGGTGATTTTTAACTTAACCAAGTATATACTAGACATGGTGTATTTTCTGTACATCAAAGCCATTTCTTTGGCAAAATTTCGACTCTGTAAATCATGTGATTAAAGCCTGTGCACTTTGGTGAGAACACAGACTAGATGGCCAAGAAATTGGATGTTTCTTGACGTCGAAGAACGCTTAAAAATTTCATTCAGTAAATCTTCTATTAAAGACCTTTTGTCAAAGCTCTTGTCTTTACTTCTCTCTTAATATAAAAAGTTATCATACATTTAATGCATTCTTAATGTTACACAATTGAATATGCAATGTAAAAATGCAATTTTTTCTAGACCAATATTCGTTCTAGAAAGTCTTTTGTAGTTTGCCAATTTCCGATATCATCAAGTGTCGTTTGTTATTTCGTGCTAGGTGGGTTGCTATTTGGCGGCCCCATCAAGTTTCCTGCATGGCCTCTGTTTAAGGCTTGTAGCATAAAATTATTAACGATTTAACTGCGCGACGATCTTTATACTAGTGTAAATATATACACTATAGTT
>JAPMOR010070087.1:113191-129527 GCA_026543865.1 Argiope aurantia
TATATAGTTGGATATAAAGCTTTTCATATTATATAAGCATATGAGAAAATGAAAGAAAGAATACTTCTGGTGATTTGTTTTATACCAAAACTTCGAACACCATGTTTCCCAACTCATAACAGCGATTTTCTTTCAAGTGTTTTTAGGGAGGAAAGGGGATGGTTCACATTTACATTGATTGCACTCCCTTTTAAAAAAAAAATTCAGAAAAGATATATTTGGTCAATTTTTATACAATTTTCACCAGTTAATACTTTACATGTTGAATGTCATTTCTTGTTAATATTTTACTTCGATGAAGCTACAAAATATTTTTTGTTGTCGAAAATCATGAGTAGAAAATTTAATTCTGGAATAAAAATGTGACACTCTATATCCAGCTGAGATTCTGTCTCGGGGGGGAAAAGCTAAAACCTTTACTCCTATCTGCTGACCTATGTTGTGTACCTTGAACTAGTTGAGAATTTATGCCATGACTTCATCAATTTAGTTAGATCTCATTTTGAGTCAAACTGAATAACTGTAAGAGGTTCAGCAATTCGAGAGTATCAGCGGAATTGCTTGTTACCAAACTGGTTAAAATAAATATCTAGTTAATTACCTAGTGCAAGATTCATTATGGCTAAATTGCACTGAAATCAACCGAGAACCTTTCAATTAAGTCTTATAAAGACTACTTTCATATTTGTAAATTAGATTGTAAACCAAGTGACACATGTAATTACAGAGCATAAAGTTATGATTAAAATATAAAATATCTCATCAAAATGCTAAGTATCGATGTTAAAACTAGCCTCTTCTAACTAAACGAAGAGATTAAAATGCGATTTCTGTCCAGGCAATATAAAAAAACTACAAATTACTAAATTAAAATATTTCGGCATAAAAAATCTAGAGATAGACATTCAGTTAATAAAATTATTGAAACAAATCGATTAGGTTATGCCACGTTTGACACTCGCTTCGTGATTTTTTTTCAGCCTAATTTGATACTATATTACACTTGTCTTATCACCGTCACCCTATCAATTCACTATACCCTTGGATCACCATGGACACACGTGGCTCTTGCATTAATGTTGTTGTTGTTGTTTCTTATGGCACTTGCCACGGACGAGCCCGCTGTATCGAAGACAGCGATTTTAGCCGGAGGGGGAGCGTCTCTTGTTTTTATAGTAGCGCCAACTTGGGCCAAGAGCACGGCTTTGCTACTCACGCATCACTCATTCGCTTGCACAACCCCTTTTTACAGGAGGGCACATTCACACATCTCACAGATAGAATAACCATGCCCAAACCGGGACTCGAACCCAGGACGCCCAGATCACGGGGAAGACGCGCTACCCCTATGCCAGGACACCGGCTCTTACATTAATAAAACTCAACAACCTTGAGTTTCCCATCTGAAAAGTGGATATGGGCAGTTTAGTATATTTAAAGCTTTTCAATATATATATATATATATATATACTTTCTCGTATAATTAGTATAGAGAATGTATGGTGATTGACTAAAAAATTCGGACTCGAGATTTTGACGATTCTCCACGTTTTAAATCTTCCTGAGTTTGAAAAACACACTTTTCGAAAATGTCTGTCTGTGACAAAGATAACTCAAAAATGCTTTGAGCTAGGCCGTTGAAATTTGGTATGCGCTCTGTATATTAAAATTGTAGATTTCTATCAAATTTTGAGTCAAATCTATTCTGAGAAAGTCCGCCTGTTCGAATATGCTAACACGATAACTAAAAAAATGAAGAGAGATAGAGAGATAAGATTCGCCACACCGTTTGAATATCTATAGTGTAGACATCGATCAAAGTTTGAGTCAAATCCACCTAAGGGTGGAATGTCTGTCTGTCTGCCTGCCTGTACTTTCCGAAATAAGTAAACGCGATAAATAAGAATAAAGGCAATGATTTAAATATATCAAATTTGGCATGGGACTTTGTAACTAATAGTGCAATTTTGTGTCCAATTTTTGTTTCAGTCAGTTGAGAAAAACGTGTCTATAAGACAGACTCGATTTCCGGATACTATTAACCGCTTGCCAGGAATGAATCGCCAAATAACTCGCCAAGGATGACACAGCAGATTCAGTAAAAATATTAAATTCAAGTCAAAAGTTAATATTTCGTAACTGTTGCACGCCAATGCCATGCAAGACATTCTGTGGTTGACAAGTTTATTAGAAAATATGCGAGAAGTGTTTGGGGAGACTACTCCTGCTGGTTATTTATAACGTATTCCGAAATTGAATCTAAGTGTTTCAGGCATTGCTGAACTTGAATAATTGGATTGAAATAATTTGTCTCGGTTAAGCGTAAATAGTTTAAAATAAAGTATGCATTAAAGGAAGTAATTAAGATTTAAATTATAGGATTTCTGAGTTTGTAATTTCACTTTGAAATGTGCATTTTTTTAATACGAACTTATCTTAGAGCAAGAGTTCACATTGAATCCATTTAAAGGTCACAACAGTGATGTTTTCATTCTAAGGTTAAAAACCCTTCATCTATGCGTAAGTCTAAACTCTAGTATGGCAAAAAAAAAAAAAAAAAAAAAAAATTAAAAAATCAACCTATTCAACTGAAATTTTTTTTTCAACTCTTGACTCCATAAATAATGTTAGAAATGGAATAGGCCTTCTTTTGAGCATTAAGATTTGTAGCGTGGGAAGTAATCAGACGCCTATTAAAGTGTCTCTGTTCCCGGTCAGATGGTTGCAATTACGTCAATGAATCAGACTGTGGGGTCGTTGGTGCCGTCGGTGAACTGCCTCATTTGTTCAGCAACTAATTAGAACTTTCCAATACTTGATGGATTGGGCCCAACCTCTTCGGAAAGGGCAGTGAAAAAAATAAGAAAGTGATTAATTAAATAGGACCTTTAAAGTTTCTCAGTAACATAATAAATAATTGGTGTGTTTTTATATATGGGTTTATGATCTTGAGTGGGAGAAGTATATGATTTAGTTGGTGTGAATTAGAACGTGAAATATTATTGGTAATTAGAGTTCACTTTATGAACTGCCCGATTCATATAAAAACATTTTTCACCATTTCTTATTAAATATCATGGGAGGCATAATTGTCACTCTTTTACTTCTAATTACTTGTAGGTTAGCTGTCTATTTTCCTTAGTTTTTGATATGACGTCATTATCGCATTACTCATCAGTCATAAAAAAAGGGGCGGGGTGTTATAGTCAGTGACATTTAGCAACATGAGGTGACAATATGATGCTTAGTTGTATAGTCATTAATATGGCTCTTATGTATGTAAAAGTAATAAATGTGTTTAAAGGGAACTAAGTTCTAACACCAATAATTGATATTCTATATAATGTAATTCAATATTTTAAGAAAAAGATGTTTAATTTCATGACAATATTTAACATGAAAATGTTTAGAGGCTGGTATACTATCTATAACTTACTTGATGCAGGGCGATTGTTTATAACATTGTATATAAATCATAGTTAAATTTAGAGCTACAAAATTTGGCATGTAGTTACTTTTTGAGAGATAGGTTTTCCCTAAGAAGATGCCAAACTCCAATTAGACTTTTTATTTAAAAATAAATCGAAATTTACCATCTTTCTTTTATTAATTCAGAGCATATTAATTACACTGAATCCTGTTTTAAACCACTTTAAACTTCAAAAGATAAGCTTTTCAAAGGTACCTATTTTATCTCCATGCAATTTATTTTCTTTAATTTAAAGCAGCTCTGAAAAATATTTTAAAGTATAACAATACTTTTCGTTATTTTGGTTAATGGATTTATACTCACACGCATTTTAAATATATTAGGTATATTTTTATATGCATCTTACCACTGTTATCTATCTATATAAAATACTAGCGTGCGTGGCCCAAAAATTGCTATTATTACTTAATGCTGAATGGCAACAGTGAAATGTAAGCAAATCATTATACGAACGTTTCTGATTTGCTACATTAAATGTTTTTATAGTTGCACTTGATTCAATGTTTCGCTAATTTATGGAGTTTTTAGTTAATGTTATTAGAAATGCTCTGGAGTGGGCTGACATTCCATTTAGTTAGAGGAAACAAGATATAAAAAATGCAGGCGTCAGCAGAAAATCCAGAAAAAAATTAATAAGCGCTTAACACGTCAGCAGATGTATAATCACTATGATTTAATTGTTACATATTAATCGTGTAGAAAATCAAAATCTCTGCGAATAAGCTGATCTTCAAAAGCGGCTAGTATAAAATAAGAAGATAAAGATAAACAAAACAAACCTAAAATATTTGTATGTATAATATTTCAAGCTAAAGGTTTAAACCTTTATTACATTTTTTCTTCTATAATTCATAGAGGCATGAATTCTTATTGGTAATTTATTTTAGATTTTAATCGGTAACTTTTACTTTAAAGTATGAGATATCATTTACTGTTGTCCTAAAAGAAACAAATCCTAAATTATCTATGCTGTCATGACAATAGTGCATTAGCAACTCCAAAAAAAGGGGGAGATTTTATTATATACTAGTTGATATATCCGTCGTTGCTCGGGTTAAAATCCTTTCATGCATATAACATAAAAACTATTTTCATGTAAAATATTAAAATATATAAAAAAATATTTTTTATCATTTGCTTTTAACTAACATTAGAATATTAATTGAATCAGACAGTTTTTAGAAATCACCAATACTAATTTTCTCCATACATTTTTTAATATTTATTATATCAGTACTACATATTTTATTCACCGATGTAAAAAGAAAGAAAAAAAGTTGGATTCGTTTGGACGATTGGCTTAAGCTTAGTTTCAAGAATGGCTAAAACAATATTTTAAGATCTCTAAAAATATTCTCAAATGACTATTAAAATAAAAATAGTCGTACAGTAGTTCAAAATATAAAGATAGACAAAAATTTTAACAGTTTCTAATCAACTGAATATTTAATTAATTTTTCTGCTTAAAAAGTCGACAGTTTTCTTTCTCTTACCTTATATATAGTAAATGTACAAAATTTAATTAAATATGGTCCAGTTACTTGAGAAAAGATCAGAAACCTACATATGCAACCACAATGACATTTATTTGTATTGAAATGTATAATAAATTCAATTTCTCCAGGCTCTACAAATTAATTCTAACCACTTAAATTCAAACTTTTAAAAAAATGGGAATTAAAAAATTGCGAGGGCATGTGGGTTTTTCAAGCTTTTTATGTTCTAAATTCTGCGACTCTGAGTACTAACTTATATGATTTAGACAACTAAATGGCGTTGATTCATGTGATATCACTGGTACGTCATATTGTAACTACGCACACAATCCAATGTCTAAACTAATTATGTGATTTGGACTGCTAGATTTCGTTGATTCTTGTGATATCACTGGCACGACATATTTTAACTGCGCATACTATTTAATGTCTAAACTAACCTATTCGATCTGGGCTACTACATAACGTCGATTTAAGGATATCATTGGCTCGTCTGCACATACTATCTAATGTTCAGTCTTAAAAAATGCTATACCCGGCTAACTACTGCATGCTGTAGTTGTCTCGTTACAGCTGTCCCTCTATTGCATTAATGTAAACAGTTAATGGAAATTTAATTGGACAATAACAAATAAATATTCCCCTAGGACAACTGCATAACACTGTCCTATAATTTCCACTTGAATTTCCTGCTGTAGGTGTGCTCATCTATTGCACGTAACTGTTAGCCTCATATAAATACTCCTTAAGAGACCAGACGTCCCGGGTTGCCAAAATATTTATACAAAAGTAGTGCGAATGGTAAAACGAAAAGATATATGAATTCGTCAGACTCCTGATTTAATGCCCTCTTTGTAATATCTAGAACTTCTTAGTTATATGTTTAATTTAATTTTGTTATATTAACACCCAGTTTAGATGCGACTTTACAGCCATTTTGGACGGACTTTTTATTCTGGTATTGATTAGATGACGTAGACGGTGCCTGAGTTGGCGCTCCCTTTCCAAACTTCCACACAAGCAGGTTGGAAGTTCTGAAAGTCTGCTTATTAAGAACCAGTGACCAAAACTGAATAATGATTGTTTGATCAAGAATGAAATAGTGTCACAAATTGTTTCAATTTTCACTTATCAGCAAATAGTGTGGGTTTAATAAATTTTAACTACGTTTACACTTTAAAAACATTTCTTTACAAAATTAGTTTTTCCGCTTTCGCTATATATAAAATTAGATCAACCTTATATCCAACCAAATGCAAATTAATCAGCCAAAAATGAAAATATTAATACTAATAGCATGTGTTCATTTATAGCATATTATTTTAATTATTATATTCTTGTTATTTAATTTTTATTTAAATTATTTCGTTTTAAATAAAAAAAAATATTTTAATGATTTTTGATTATTTGTTCACATTTATAATAATTTCAGCTTATTTTATTTCAAGGGTGTATTTATCTGCTTATTAATATATAGTCTTAGATGACATTATTTATTACAAATATATTTAATTTCCATACATCTTTCCATATGTCGATTTTATTTAATCACTTTTTGTCGATAATATATAATATAGATTCATTTTAACGTAGTGACAGCATGAAGCACTATGTCATAATTAACGAGAGATGAGAAATATAAAACTTTCATTATTTAACATCCTTTTTCAAAGGAACTTAAATATTAAGCTCTTGAAAACATTCAATTTTTGTATAATTGTAAGCAGTATTCGAATTATACTGATTTGAGAATAAACCCATTGTTGCCACATTATAGAATACATATTTAATTAAAATTAAAGGTTTAATTACCGTCAAGAACAATTCTTTTGTTCATTGAACTAAAAAAGTCAATCAACCCCTTGTTATTCAAGGGGAGTGGCGACAGTCACTTACATAGCAGATACAATACCAATATTGTTGCAATAAAAATTACTCTCTATAGCTATTGGAAGGATTATGTTCATCTTTTTGATAAAGTTTTCAATGTTAGCCATATTTTTGCGATATAAAACTGTAATTAATGGAAAATGCCCAAGAATGCTTTACCAGAAGCATATATTTTAAGTCACTTGATTAACTTAGTGATGCATAATAAAACTAAAAGGAATTTCTTTTGGACTGATATATATCGTTTCCTGTTTTAAATGCGTTTTTTTTAATTATTATTTCAGAGCTAGAAAAAGAAAGGAAACTATTTAGATTGCTTTTCCTAACTCGCCAACAGAAATTCATCAAAATAAAGTTTTCAAATAGAGTAAATACATAAATAAAAGTTACAAAAGATCACCTTAAATAATTGTTATCAAACCAAACAATAAAACAACAATATTCTTTGAAAAATCAATAGCAAAGATAAAAGATATAGTAATAAAATATCTACAGTGGCTTCCAAGAGTGTTCGTACACCAACAAGAATCAATTAAAAACCTCATTATTTACCATTATATATTCTTATTTTTACATGAAAATTTTTTCATAGCATATTTTTACAGTTCTTAATAAAGCAGTGAAGAATAAATTTTAATTACGATGCAAATTATTTTTTTAAAAATGACTATAAATAAAATTGCACAAAAATAGGGCACAAAAGTGATCATACACTTTAAAAAAACATCACTAAATATGAAATTTTCTAAATTTTTATAAATGTTTAGTATTTAGTAGGATATTCTTTATTCTTTATAACAGCTTTTAAACGTTTGGGCATAGATTTAACTAAACGGTCGGTTACTTCTGCACCGATCTTGTTCCATTCTTCGATCATTACTGCTTTCAGTTGAATTTTCGATTTAATGTCGTGGATTCTTATTCGTACCTGCAATTCTTTCCAAATATGTTCTATAGGGTTTAAATCCGGTGATTGAGCTGGTGTTTTAAGGGTTTGAAGGCAATGATAGAGGCAAAAAAGACGAACATTCATGGCCGTATGCTTATGATCGTTGTCTTGGTAATACACAAAGTTGTTTAAAATGCTCAATTTTTGTGCTGACACTTTTAAATTATTATTGAGATTATTTATATAAACTCTATGATCCATTATACCATCAATGAACACTAAATTGCCTACTCCAGCCGCTGGCATACACCCCCAAACCATGACACCTCCACCGCCATGTTTTACTGTTCCAACTAAATTCTTGGGATTAAGTTCTTTTTATTTTCTCCATACAATGATTCTGCCATCCGAACCAAAGATGTTAAACTTACTTTCATCTGCAAATAAGACACGATTCCAATAGCTCTCTGGCTGGTTTATCATAGATTTGGCAAATTTAAGCCTAGCAATTCTGTTCTTTTGACTTGCAAAGAATTTTCTTCGTGCAGAGCGGCCATGTATACCAGCATTCCGAAGAATTCTACGAATAGTTTCACGGGAAACAGAAGTTTCATTTGATTCATTATATTGTGAAGTAAACTTTATTGCACTCAGACGTGGATTTTTTAGAAATTTACTCACAATATTTCTTTGTCTTCTAGCTGACAGAATTTGAGGGTGACCATTACGAGGCTTGTTTGCAATCCTTTTTCCCTCTCTGTAACGTTTTATTATGCTTTGCACCGTTGAATGAGGTAGATTAGTTATAGTTGCAATGCCTCTAATTGATTTCCCAGCTTTAAAATGAAATAGAATTAATTTTCGTACGTCTAAACTCGTTTCTTTACGAATGCGCGTCATATCTAAGATTATTCTTATAATAGTAAATAGAATAAATAATTGTGATATTAAATACTAAAATCAAATGACTTTAGTGTATTTTTCAATTAGAAGAAAAATAAGCCGCAAAAGATATTTTTATGATGAATTTAAATTAATAATGTTTGGATGTACGAAGACTTTTGTGTTCTAATTTTGTGACATTTTTTATTTATTTATTTTTTAGAACAATACTACTTGATTTTTTATAAAAATATTTGTTCAGTTTTATTAAGAACTATTTGAAGAGGCTAATTAAAAAAACCCAACTAATAAATGCTTTATTAAGAAGTATAGAACACAATTTCTGCAAATTTCTTTAGTGTACGAACACTTTTGGGAGCCACTGTATATTATATAATTACTAACTAATATTACATATATGTAATGATATATCGTAATTTAAATCTTAAATTTCTAATTTTTATCTTAAATTAATTAAACCATATTATTTTATTCTAAAATGCTCTATTTCCTGATCCAAATCGCGCTTTTTTTATTTCATTATTTCTAACGGGCGTTCTAAGAAATTGCTGATTCTTTTGTTTCCCATGTCATCAAAGAAAAGGAAAAATTCCTAACACCTTCCTTCCGCATTTCAATTAAAGATACCAAAGATTTCCTTTCCAAAGTCGACAAGTATTAAAAAAATCTCTATCAGAAACTCATAGTAAAATTACTGATGAGAAATATTTGTCACTTTGCACTTGTGTTTTCATGCGTACACACGTGTTCTGTCTTTCGTCCCTTTGTACAAATTATGGATGCCATTATGAAATAAAGTGATTTTTTTTGTCTCCGCATTTAGAAAACCATGATAACATTATGTATATTAAATATGTATAAGTTGCAAATATTACGAAGTCAAGACTAATATATCACAGATATTCGTATAATACACAAAATATTGATTTCTTCACCAAAATACAATCTAGAACGTATAATCTCATAATTCATACCATAATTCTTTATTCACTCAACCCATTACGGGGAAAATTCATTAACAAAATAACGTTATTTTTTGTTCGGAGAAATGATTACAAATATTGGCATTTTCTGTCGCAGCCATATATCAACATAACTTAAAAGAGAGTGAAAAAAACACCTGCACTAGACGCCAAAAGAACATTCTGCGGTAAATGTCAATTGCCTTAAATATCGAACGTTTTGTTAAGGGGGAAGAAAAAGGTTCTTTGAAGCTACCGAATACATATTGTTGAGGTTACAGAATAGATGATTCAGACAGTATAATAAAAAAGGGCAGACGATTTTCCCAATATCTGTTCACCTGTGCTGCATTAATAGGCGTAGGCAATTACCAGCTTTCTTTGAATGAAATATTAGCGGAACAATAGTGCAATTCAATCGGTGGTGTTTTTTTCAGTGGCAGAAAAGCGTGATGAGAGAGACAAAAGAATTCCATAGACAGTTCTCAATAGCGTTCTTTGTCAAGGTCAGATTTTAATAATAAAAATAGCAATAAAAAATGTGGCAAGAAGTGATGCGAATGAAACTGTTGATGAAATGTGAGGTTGAGGTTTCCAGACAGAGATATTGGAGAGGTTTTATTGAAATGTAATTAGTAACAAAGAGAACATGTCTGGAGAGAAAACAATGGTATGAAAAGGTTAAGCCTCAGACAGTGAATACTAATCAGGAGACACATGATACTGTCATTGCGGAGGGTGACATCTAGCTTATCTGCACAAAAATTTTTACACATCACTTTTAAATTTTTGATTGAATTTGCATCTATAAATGCTTTTTTTAATAAAAATTGTTTTTACTTTCTGGTATACGTAGTATAAAGTATTGTAATAGCCTAAAAATTCATACTTGGGATTTTGACGACTATCTCCACGTTTCAGATCTTCCTGTATTCGAAAAATAAACGCTTTTAGAAAATGTCTGGCTGTCTGTTTGTCAAAGATAACTAAAACGCTTTGAGCTAGACGATGAGATTTGGTACACGGTCTTTACACCAAATTTGATGATTTCTATCAAATTTTGAGTAAAACTTGTTCAGAGAAAGTCCGTCCGCCTGTTCGATTAAAAGTTATAATTACAAAACGAAGAGAGCTAGATAGATAAGATTCGTAACATAGTTTTAACATCTATAGTGTAGACACCGAACAACGGTTAAGCCAAATCCATCTAAGAATTGATTATCTGTTTTCCTGTACTCTCAGAAATAAGTAAACACGCGTCTAAAACACGAATTCGATTTTTGGATACTATTAACGCATATCTGGAATTAATAACCAACTAATTCACCAAGGATGGCACAATAGATCCAGTAAAAATGCCTACTTCACACAAAAATTAATTATTTCTTACTTTCAATAGGCCGGAATAGCCTGGTTAATAGGGCGTTGAGTTCGCGTACCTTGGGTTGCGAGTTCGAATCTCGCCGGCCGAAAACTGTCCGTGTGTGTGATAGTTGGCGCACGTATAAATCTGTTCTGGTCCCAAAGTCCTCCCTATCGAGAGTAATAACATTGGGGGTACTGGATCAGGGGTGATCTGTCTCTGATTCAGGTCTAAATTACGATCTGTACATGAGTGAATGGCATGAATGAAGTCCGCCCCGTAAAAAGGGTTGTGACGTGTGTGTAGCTAAGTCGTACTCATGGCACTACTGAAGAAACAAGAGACGCACTCTTTTCTTAAAATCGCTGACTTCTAAAGTTGGTGGGCTTGTTTATTACATGTGCCATTAGAAACAACAACTTTCAATACCAGGGTTTTATTGCCAAGGAACCGTAGATCACAGGATAGATTCGGTAAAAATGTTAAATTCACACCAAAGGTTACTATTTCGTAACTATTGTACATCAATGCTATGTAAAGCATTCTCTGACATGATGTATTAGAAAGCATACGAGAAAGGTTTGGGGAGACTAGTTCTGCTGGTTTTCATTTGTAATTATTTTCACAAATTTATCATAAGCAATCACGGAATTGCTTTTAATTTGAAGACGATGTGTCTATTTAGGCAAAAAAAAGAGAGTAGAAGATAAAAGAAATATTTCATAAATATCACAAAAAAAAGGTTGAAGTTTTTTGGTAAAAAAAAATCTAGTGATAAAACATGCGTTGTATTTCTATTTTTCAGATTTGAACAAATAGCTCGCCGAGATTGATTTCACATGCTTTGGGAATGCAATAAAATTGTAAGTTGAATATTTGACAGAGTTCGAAAACCAATGGGCCATCACCGGCAACGGCCTAACCACTCCCTTAGAAGTCACTTTTCCACATCAGAATGATGGTAACTCAAACTCTAAATCATTAATGTGCTCACCAGGGAAGCAAGAACCTGCTTACTAATCTGATAGCTTATCAACTATGTACTCATAGTGCCCGTCGAGGGAAATTAAACACGATGAGACCACTTTCAGATTTATAAATTTGGTGATTATATATTATCAAATATGCATTGCCGGGGTGAATTTTAAAATATTATAAAGACGGCAATAAATATAGAAACCGGTTGAATATCACGAAAGATACAAATGGGTATTTAACTAGAAATATATGCCCGGAAATTTCATTTTTACTATTTGAAATCCAATAAAAATTCTTTTTATTGTAATAGCAAAATATGTGTTGGATGTTAGTCTTTGAAGAGTAGCATCCAACATGATAACGTGAGGTAAAACTCATTGTATAAAAGTGAAAGAAAACATTTTTTTCCGAAGATCTTTCGCTGTTTTCTTTATTTCATGGATAAATTGAACATCAAGGCTCCAATAAATTCAACTGGGAAAAAAGCGAACGAAACACGGTGTAATAAATCATGACAAAAGATGATTCTGCAAATTAGATTTCGTTCTTACAGATTTTGAATTTGCATTTTTCGACAATCTTGAGCTTTTCTACCGAATTATAACCGAGGCTCTTGAGACATCAGCAAAAATCTACATTCTACGCGCCACCCCTTGTAAATAACTGTTTTCGCTTTTAACGTGCTTCATGGTTACTTTCAAGTTTATACACTGTCAGACCTTCAGCTTCGCCGGCAAATTGCAGCATGCATCTGCATTTATGAATATTGATAATGATTCATTGCTCAGTTGCGGGTTATTGTCTTCTATATATTTCTTGTGCAGCAATATATTAATATTCAGCTAGAGATTCACAGAACAAAAGGTCAAAGCGGAAGATGTGCGTGCTAAAGCAATAAGAAAGTAGTAAGATGTTAAAGAATATAAAATAGTTATAAATTTGTTTTCCTTTTAAATTTTGATTTCTGTGAAGGTAAATTGTTACTGCGAGCTGTTATTAACCTAAAAGTTTCTTTACGTATTCATTATGGCATATAATTTTTACTTGTGGTAAATAAGTACATCTTGATTTTCATGGTTACTGTTGTTAAAACGACGCCAAGATTAACGCCAAACTAGAATTACTCGCATTTAATTTGTTTCTCTTAGTTTGGAAACTTTTGGCTGTTTTTTTACAGGATTTGGCGATTTATAGCAGTCGCCATGGAAATCAAGCTGTACCGGTAAATATTCTATAAATTAACATTTTTAAAATTTGATACATTTACTTTTATAGGCATGCATAAATAGTACATAGTTAAATGTAACTATTTTCTTCAAAGACTAAGCCCTCTTTCAATATTCTGTTATTTAAAGAGGGAGGAAAAGAACCAGTAGGCAGAAGTGAATTTTTGCAAAGTTTAACTATCTTCCGACACTGTTTATTATTTCACTATAATTTGACGCAATGTTTAACAAATTAGCTCTAAATCTAGATTATTGAAATATCGAATTTCGGAGATAGTAAACACATTCAAATATTAAATAAATTTTGCATAACCGTTTCCGAACTCAAATCTAACTTCCTTTACATTTTCTCTTTGAAAACTCCAGTCTGTGTGGATCAAACTGGCACTATAGACTTGGATTGCAGATATCTACTATAACGGAAAATAAAAGTTGTTTCTGGTTCTTAATCTAATCTAAATCATAATCTGTTATAGAAATACAAGACTTATTATTCTTTTTTATTATTATTTGTATACCTACAATTATTTTCTCGTCAGTTTGAAAAATGAGCGATCAATCACAACTTTAAAAGCACTTGATTTTGTCAAAAAAAGTATAAATTTAAAAAATTTTAATTTTTCGCTAATTTGTAACTAAGCATATAGTTTCGCGACTTTGCAAATGCAGTAAGAAAATTATGAAACAATTGATTTCTGTTATAATTAATACTGAATAAGAAATTAAAGACAGCTGTGAATTTGAACAAAATCTCAATTAATTGGGAAGGGATTAATTCATGTTCAAATGATTAGCGATAAGTTGCTAGTTTCAATCCAAATTTTAATTCGTTTCGTATTGTAAATTAATTGTTGATCATAATGAAATGAATAATTCGTTTGCTGATTGAAATAATTGTTTATTTTTTATTTATATTCTCTTTTTTAAGATAAATATAATCTTTTTTAAATACAATTTTCTTTAAGTTGTTTATTCTTTATACCAGACTTAGTTTAATTTATCAACGTTTTATATTTACATCAGATCGTCTTTCTTTTTGTAGAGTTTGATATCGTTTCATGTTTACATCAGGTTCAATGATGTATATTGGCATTATTAGACTTTCTAAACTGTACTGATATTTTTTATAATTAGTAAAATATTTAATTTAAACAATTAATTACATTATCCTTTATTTTGTTTTTATTTTCTTTTATTTACTAGCCGCCTTTGGCAACCTGTCGGTTCGCCAGTATTACCGCTCGCTACAATTTTCAATTAAATATTTTAAGTAACTGGTCTCTTAATAGATTCTCAAACAAAACATTTTTAATCTTCAAATTTTGATAGTCATACCAAATTTATATTCTTGTTTAGATCGTTTCGTTCAATTTACAATATATATATTGCTAATTTGTTGTCATTTCCGGTAAAACTTCAACTTTAATTTAAAGATGAAATTGCAATTAATATAAAGATATTTTTTAATAAAACCAAGCGTTTTATTTTATTTATCATCTTTACTGTTATTTATTCATTATTATTATTATTGAATATGAGTATTGCAAACAGAATCGCTCGGTATTTAAGTCTTATGTGAACTACAAAATATTTTTCATAATTTATGTAATATCTCAAAGAATAATTCAACAAAAATTTCTCAGATTCAGCATAAAATTCAGTTTTTAGTTTTGCTTTCAAAAGGATTGAAATGAAATCAATAATAATATTTTGTTCCGGCCTATATATTTTAAAAATTATGAAGTCTAAATTTAATGCAGTAAGGTATCATATTCTGAGAAATATTCTGAACACACCAAATTTTAAATAAATGAATGAATTTTTCTATTTTCCACGATCAACTAAGACTTATTTATGAAGTTTTGAATGTTAAAAATTTAGAAAAACTCAACATTTTCATAATCTTAGGCCAATTAATCTTGAGAAACCTGCGCGCTGATTAGCGTATTTTCTTTGAAACGATCGATGGAAAATCTAAAATTATCCTTTTTTTTATTGAATAGTGATATTCAAATTTTCATAAATCTGTCAGTTTAAGTGATTGATTTAGTTGATTGGAAATTAACTCTTTTTATTTAAAATATTAGTGTTTCAAGAACATTTTGTTAATCGTGATTTCCACAGCAGAAGCTTTATGTAAAATCAAAAATTCGTTATTTTTAGAGCATTTATTGAATCAAGTTACATAAAAGATAATTATTTTCCATTTAGATCATTTTAGCAGATCTGTGTCTTACTAAAGGTTTACAAATTAGCTGTGTGGCCCTGATGTGAATGGATATCCTGTTCATATTAAACAAAACTTGCTTTAAAATAAAACTGATTTATTGAATTAATAATATAGAGAGTGTAAAAGATCATAAAATAATTTTTCTTGAATTTATTTTTTAGAAAAAATAATATTTTAGATTTGTTTCATTTCCTACAGACACGTGCCGAAAATTATATTTTTGCAGATTTCCTTTCCAAAAAGATTTAATTTATTTTTAATAGGAGCTTTAATCAATGTGATGGCGACACTTTGAAAAAAGCTAATTTTTTCCCATGAATGTGAAACATGCGCGTGCAGCTTACATTTTATTTTTATTTTGAACGAAAAAAATTGTTGCAAAATATAGTTAAAATATTTATTTAAAAATTCATTAAAAATAGAAATTTAATTTTAAGGTTAAAACATTGGTATCATTTAAAGGATAAATTTTTGATCTTTAACTTCATGTAAAAATCCTTTTTGTGCTGTAATGTTTTCGGAAGTTATAGCAGTAACAAGCCAAAATTTCGCTTAATTTTTAAATAAATAAAATTCTAATTAAAATTTCGAAAAAATAACCCCCAGATGCACATTCCCGGCTTCCAAGATATACACGTGCCAGATTTGGTAGCTGTAGGTTGAATGATATGGCCTGTAGAGTGCCAACACACACACACACATTGAACTTTATTATAAGTATAGATATAGATTTATTTGTAAGTTAGTTAGTATAAATGTATTTCATATGTTGAAAATCTTTATATCGAAAAGAATATAGTACACAATTTGGTAAGAAGTTCTGAATTTTTCAGCAAATGTTTTCTATATTTCGAAATTGCTAAATGAAAATTTGAAAAATATTTCCAAATGGTAATCGTCGTTCTTTTT
>JAPMOR010070087.1:129537-156899 GCA_026543865.1 Argiope aurantia
TGGTTTTTATCCTGGAGCATGGTACCATTTAAGCGCTCAAAAATCAGGCGACGGGCAATGGGATTGGATATTAGATAGCATGCACAGTTACAATATGACGTATGAGTGATACCACATGAATCGAAGCCATCTAGCAGTCCAAATCGCATAAGTTAGTTTTGGTCTTTATCCTTCTGAAGTATTGTATCATTTAAGCGTTCAGAAGTCCAATCAGGCGATGGGCAGTTTCATCCTTCTTGAGAAGCCTATTTGTTCAATTGAACCAAAGATTTGCTCTCTGATGCATGAAGGAGCTAAGTCTTCGTGAGTGGGTGTTGCACTTGGTCAAGCAATCAAACCATCGCTCGGGATCAGCGTAAGTAGAAGAGATTATCAGATTACACCTGCGGGATGCCGCCTTAAGGCGTGCCATCGAAGCATTGAGGCTTTAAAAGCTGTTTATTACCTGTTTTCGAGAAGGATTAAGGTACGTAGCGTGACAAAATTATAAAAGACGTGTTTGGAGTTTAAAGTAGTTTCTACTTTGTGTTTACTTCTGAAAAGAATTGGCTGGGGAGTGTTTAGCAGAATTTTAGAATATACATAGTTTGAACGTCTAATGGACTTGGGATATATGATATTTTTTCAATGGGGTTATTTAGAATTTTCCTTTTAAAGTGTTTGTAAATGCATATACAGTGTTTATTCCTCATTTACACCTTCCATGGAATCAGAAAAATGGCTTGTAAATCGTAGGAAAGTGTAAATTACGCGAAATTATTTACACGTGCAAAAATATTTAGGAAATCTTAGGGGATCAACAAAAATTGTTGTTAACGGCTGGAGACATTGGATTTTAGAACTTAAATGCGGATAAAATTGTATTTATAAACTTATCAATACTGTGAATGCGGAGAATCAACTAGGAAGACCGAAAAAAGATACCGTGAGAATATATTTAAAACTTATATAGTTTTAGAAAGGAATTTGTCGACACAGTATTTTGGTTCTGTGAGAAAAATAGTGGAATGCGCTACTCAAACTTTAAAGTTATTGTGAAGCTGGACTTCGACTGATTAGAAAATTATTTTTAGAATGTACATTATTGAGAAATTATTACATAATAATATTCGCTTATTAGTTATAACATTATAATTAAGCTATTTCAATAATTTTCAATCAGTGTTAATTTTTTCATTAACATTTCATTTTCCACTTTTGATGGATTAACATTATATTGTAAAAATGCTGATTATTAAATTAAATTTTTTTTTAAAAAAACATAACTTTTGCTGTCGTTCTCAATTTTGAATCAACAAATCATCTCTTTTCTATCCACAATTAAGACTAAAAGAAATTGTTTGTGTTTTCTAAACTTGCTTTTAATTCATATAAATCCAAACCTTTGAAGGCTATTTTATTTGAATTGATAATCCCATTCTATTATTCCAAAACAAAAAAAATGGCAAACCTGTCTTGACAGTATTCTAAATAAATAATGTCTGCATCAATATTTTACATTTATACCAAAAAGACAAAACTCCGTGTGCGTAGAACAATAAACATCTTTTTAACACGCAATCAAAACTACAACTTATATTGTTTACAAATTCCGTCCGAGTGTTGTGACAGTTGCTTGGATAAAAACTGCAAAACACACCATAATCAATGAATACGATGCCACTGGGAAGATTTGAAAGGCCTTTAGCTTAAATAGGAAGGTCACACATGCGTTTATCTTCCTTTTAAACTGCTTTTTAATCTTATTTGGGTCATTCGGCCTATTTGAAGCCCTAAGTATGCCCACGCTTATCGTGTTACTTTTCTTTGTGGTTGAATGGGCTGTATTTTTCGCTTGTTGATTCAATTTGTGTTGATGATGCTAATAAAGCATTTAATCCTTTTTTCCTCTTTTATTTTATAAAATATCCAATTTTTTCATGGAGTAATGAAATCAGTTGAAGCGTGCAGTTAATAAATAATTCTACATAGCTATTATGAAATAAGTAGTAATTCTATAGATAGACATTTAGATTGAAAAAAAGAACTCAATTAGTTTTCAAGGTTCAATCAATTACATTTAATATGTTAAATATTTTGTGCTTAAATTGAAAAACTTAACAGTTTAACGTAATAAAATATAACTTTTGTTGATATCTTTCATGTGCTATAATGTTAATAAATTAAATTCGTTTCTTAGTTATGAAATTTTGCGTAATATAGATAATCTTAAATTTAACAAACATTTAATTACTCTTTGTAATTGTTGGATAGTTGCAAAACTTAATTACTCTTAGCAATTTGGATAATTTTGCACCTTTTAATTCTTGTTATTATCCAAATCTAGTCCTTCGAAATTGTAGGTAATTTCGAAGCTAAATCATTTTAAGTAATTTGGAAATCTAATAATTTTACATATTACCTATTTTACATATTTGAAAAACTAATAATTTTTAGGTAATTTCGTAACCTAATAATTCTAGATAAATTTAGAATCTAATAATTCCAGGTAATCTCGAAATTCGATAATTCTATGTAATTTCGAAATTTAACTTGGTTTTATTGCGAAATTGAAATAACAGTATTTTGATGGAACTTGACAAACGCAGTATTATTATGAAATTTAACAAACTCTCTGTTATTGTGAAACTTAATAAAAATTAGCAATGAAACATAATTCAGAGTAACCGTAAAACTTAGATATAAGATGGAAATTGAACTAACTCAACGTAGTTATGAACTTAAAGTTATTTTATTTTATAGCTTAAAGTTATTTTAAGTTAGTTATTTTATTCTTCAATGGGCTGTGAATCGGTATTTTAATGAAATTTGAAAAGAAAACTCATTTTGAGGTTTAACCGAATCTGTAGAATAAATATTTTCCAAATATATAAATTCGTAGATTGAGTATTATTGTGCGATTCCATAGATTTCATTCATTATGTTAAATAGATAAAATATTCAATGAAATAATAAATTTAATTCTTTAACGGTTACTCTGATACAAAAAAATTTAATCCTTTGTGCTTTTCTGAAATTTACTACGTTAAAACTGATAACGCTTGTTCGGTTTAAAACATTGGAATATGTTTCACAGTACACGGAACTTTGGAGTTTGTTCTAATTTTCTTTTTAAAAAATCGTGTTATCTTGTTTGTATACTGTGAGTCATGATGATATCAATGGGCGTTGACCCTGAAAAGAGAAATAATGTTTATCCTTGTTTCTCTTAATCGGAGTTTAGTGTGCGATACGGAAGATGCCGTTTCAAGTAGGTTAGTGATTTATATATAGGTATAGAAGAAACAGGTACGATTTCAGAAAATAAGTTTCGTATCTCGGAAAACTGCTTTTTTATCATAAATTTTCTAGGGGGGGGGGGAATTAAAGCCCATTAAAAAAATTATTGCGTCTTGTAGAAGAAATGACAAAAAAAAAAGACATATATAAGGAATAAATATTAATTTTCAGTTTTCTTAATTCAAGATGCATTTGAGTAAAAATATAACTTTTTAAAGTATAAAATAAAAATTTTCTAAAAGTATAAATTTATTGAATGAGTACTGAAGTTTTCAGCTCTCAATTTATATTAAAGATTTCATAAAAGAGAATGAAATTATGTAAATTTTATTTATGACATATTTGTGATGAACCTGATTTTTGTTGTTGTTGTTGTTGTTGTTTGTTTGTGGCTTAAAAAATTTTTTCCTTATTGTAGGCACGCGAGGAAACGTCAAGCAGGAATGGCACTATCTCAAAATCTTCCACTGAATCCAGGAGAACTACTAGGCCTTCGAACCCAGTGGCCGCCGCGCCTTCCAGAACTAGACCCAGAGCCCAGGTAAGATACATCTTTCAAAAAACAGAAATACTGTACTTATGTATTTCTAGAGAAAAAAATTACTATAAATAGTTTTTTTTAATTCTCAAATGACCGATGTATTGTCGGAATAATTCTATTTTGAAAATAGCTTCTGATATGAAATGTGACAAATAAAGTATGATATATTTTTATTTTTTGCTATTGTAAGCAGAAAATTAATTTTTAATTTATGTGAATTATTATAATACTCTCTAAAAAAAGCTTTCACGATGTAAATGGACCCTTTTTAAAAATATTTCATTCGTTTTTTTTAAAATTTATATTAAATCATTTTTATTTAATATTTATAAAAAACAAAATTATGATTTCAGACGTTATTTTACCTTACTTACCTTAGACTTTAATTTTCTCTGAGAAAATGTAAAATTTTAGTGCGCTTGTCAATATACTATATTTTAAAATCTCTTAAAATCATATTTTTTATAAACTTTTTAACACTTGGATTATTAATGAGACAATATGTCTAATTTTTTTGTTAAAATTCGTAACCCCCATATATTAATATATTAAAATGGTGAAAACCGCAGTAATATAATTAACTTAAATATCATTACTTTTTTGTACGTTTTCAGCCTGCTGCTTCCACAACGATGACGAGGAAACCGGCCTCCTCTCCCTCCAAGGCTAATACCCGAGCTGCACCCAATGCCAACACTAGCAAGGATTCGGCTCCGCGCAAACCTCCAGGTCCAGGGCAGGAGCAATGTACCGTATGCGGCCGGAACTTCAATCAGGACCGCATAGAGAAGCATCGTTCCATTTGTAAGAAGGTGTCCACGAAGAAAGTGAAGGTCTTCGATGCCACCAAGATGAGAGTCAAGGGCACAGAGGCAGAGCAGTTTGTTAAGAAAGGACTACCCAAATCGGATCCCAAAGTATGAAACCACAATAAATCCGCAAAAACTTAGTAGCTAAATAGAGTTGCATTAATTGAATATTGCATCAACTTGTCGAAATATTTTTGAAAGTTCCAAACTACAAAAATCAGCGGGAGTCTCCGAAGTTTTCTCGCGTATTTCTTAAGAAATGTGGCATTTTCATGCCCTCCACTTCCGCATAAAAATTGTGGTCTTGAGGATGGTAGTGAGCGCCACGAACTGCTCCGATTTTTATTTTCAGAGGTTCCCATAGTAGAGTTGTGTGCTTTGTAAAATAGTGAAGAAAATTGGGTATACATTTTGCACTCCTTTATCGATTGAATAATAACAAAACTTAACACAGGATTGTAGTCACAAGATCACATACTAAATTTACTAAGCCGTTGCTTGTTTGAGATATCACGTAGTTATCATTTGCGCTAGAACCACAAATTTCCTGTGAATGGGTCTCTTTCAAAATTTGATAAATGTCTATAAATTTAATATAAAGATGATATACCAAATTTTATCCGACTATCTGAAAGTGTTTTTAATTTATCATATTCAAGCACCAGAAAGTCAGGCAAGCATAATTTTAAACCAAAAAAAAATTATACCAATGTTCTATCCGGGACTTTCACGCATATTCCTTACTAGACATCGTATCACCCCCCTATAATTTTGTGGACCTTGGTGAAATCCTCGAATGCCTTACATAGAATTGCGAACAATAATTTACAAATTTAGTCTAAAGTCCTTTCGCCAAATTTCATCTGTCTAGCTCAAAGTGTTTGAATTATCGTATTCGTATACAGACAGATATAATGGCAAAAATATGTTGTTGTTTTTGTTTTTTTTTACGAGGTCACAGCAAGCAAAAAAAGTCAAAATTTTAAAATTTTTTTTTTTTTTTTTTTTTTTTTTTTTTTTTTTACTCTTCGTGTTTGAGAATGTAATAATTAAAACGTAACGGCTGTTTAGTGGGTGAATATTATAAGATTTCAGAACTAGTATGATTATTATTCACTAGACTATTATTAATAATCAGTGGGTGAGCTACAGTAATGCTATCATGTAACAAATTATAGTCTTTTCTTTATAATAAAATCTTCAATTAAAACATTTTACAAATATATATGTAAACATATTTCAGGAGTTGCGTGGTTGAATTGAAAAATCTTAACAAATTTTAATTCAGCTTTATTTATCCTGGGAGGCATAATTTATGCAAATAATAAATGATCATAAAAGATGCGTCAGTCTATATCATGACATAAGAGCGAAACGGACCGAAATTTTTCTCTTCAGTGTTTTTACTATGAGATTTTGATATGAACTTCTTTGACACATGTCGATTAAGGCAAGGGAATCTTAGGTATCTTTTTAAAAAGATATGCAGATGTTACGGATTTTTATCCCTGCGTTCCTGGAGTAGGAATCACGGAGTTGGCTATTTTGTTAAGCTATTATTATTTAAATAAGTGGAAGAGAAACCAGGCAATAAGAGGACATTTTAGAATGAAATTAACATGGGCTAAATTAACATAAAAATCAGGAAATTAATTTAGATTTAAAAATATCATTATATATTCTATTGTAGGCTTTGGCATTGTAATTTTTTCTCACGTCATACTTCTGTGTATTTTTTCAGGCGATATAGTGTTAGGAGCAGAGGGGGGGGGGTAATTAAAAATGTATTAATTTATCAAGCATGTTATTCTATGACATAAAACCATTGCTAAATTATATGCTTACCATCTTTTTCTCTTTTTACAGCCTGCAAAGAAGTCTGACTGGCGTAAAAAGCACAACGATTTCATCGAAGCCATCCGCCAAGCAAAGATGGTCCAACAGCACCTGGCAAAAGGTGGTAAGGTGAGTGACCTTCCACCCCCACCACCTTCCGACACATCAGATTACGTCCCTTGTCCCCATTGTGGCCGAAAATTCAACGAGGCTGTTGCAGAAAGGCACATTCCGAAGTGCAAGAACATTTCCTCCAACAAGAAAAACCCGGTGCCAACCAGGAGAAGATAGATCTACTGATCCACCCTTCCGTACCTTCAAAGTGTGTTTTTAACCTGGAAATCTTTAACCACGACTTGCTTAGGATAAAATGGTGAATGACTAGTGCTTCTGTGTTAAGGGCTAGGATTGTCTAAGTCACTCAAAAAGTTAAGGTCATTTCTCGCGTTTAATTATTGAGATTAGCAATATATTATTCATGGCATTCTAACAAAGGTGCCCAATGATGTAAGAGTTTACAGTTACTTCGAAACTGATAAACTACACTCATCAAGCTAGAGCTGTTTTACCTTTTAAAGATCTTTGTATTGTTCGTTGGTGTAGTTCTAATTACTTGTGACGTATCTTCTGAAATATTGTGATATTATTGAATTGTCTAATATTACGCCACAATCAATGTTGGGGAGTCTTGAATTCTTAATTATGGCATGGGTTTAAAATTATTATATTGTCTTTTACATGCGTTTTTATGGTTTTGTAATTATGTTATTTAGTAAGAGTTTTGAAGTTTTACTTATGTAGAAGTTGTACATCTTTGTCTGAAGAATATTTGTTGGTGGAGGTTATATTTTTGTCAAAATGGTGTTGATTCGAAGCAGATAAAAATATTTGCATTGAGTTCTCGCACTATTATTCTGAATTTAATAATTGTTTTGAGTGTGTGTGGGAAATATGGACTGGTTTACTAATCATGACTTTGCTGGAATGTCGAATTATATTGAATAAAAATCCCGGTGGACTTTTCGACTTTCTTCTGAGATAATCAAAAACTACATTAAAAAGGCTTATCAAAGCTTAATGTGTTATTGAACTGTGTAAAGTAACAATTGTGCCTTAGTCGTTTGGTAACAGATTGTTAATACTGGAAGTTGAGTGTTTTTTCACAAATGCTTTTTGTTCATTGTTTATTTGTTGTTTGCGACTTATAGGTTAGTTTGAATTTACTTTTTAAAACTCATTTTATGTTTAATTTTTACTTGTTTTAGCTATTTGCTATTGTAATGTCTGAAATTTTGTCTGTGTTTGCGTGTTTTCAGTTTTAGGAAGAAAAAAAAAGTTTGTTCCCTATGATATTAATTCTTTGTTAATAACTCTAACCATTTAATATAAAGGTAATTATAGATTTTTTATATTATTGTGGTCCCAAACTTTTGTTATAACAACTGCGACTTATTAGAGGTTGCTATATCTAATGGCCTTTATATGAAATACAGTGATGATAATAAAAGATTCATTTAATAGCGACTGTGACGAAAGTTATTTAACCTGTTAACTGGGTATGAGGAAATATTTCAATGCAAAACGAATTGAATATAAGTTAATTACCCGGTTAACAAGTTAAGACAAGTCTCTTGCATAAGAGTTTTTTAATATTGTGTTTGTGATATTTGCTTCTTTTTATGTAGTTATTTTGCATATTTTATGTATCTTTTGAGCATTTAATGCCTGATATGTCTATTATTGACAGTCTTCGTGTGATATATAGTTCTTGTGTCAAACCTTTTTTCAAGCAGGTGTTTTCTAGTGAACGTTATTAATATGTTCTTCTTCTATCCTAGATTAATTTATAGAATTATAAAAGCTGTTGTCTTGCTTCGTAAAGGATTTTAATAAATCGTAATTTTATACTATTTGTTGTTGTTTGTGGCTTTGAGGTTTGTTGTAGATTTACTAAATTATCTGTGTGTGTATGTGAATTTTGGAATTTTAATTTCCATATATTTCATCTTAGGAGGCATACTTTGTATAGGAAACAAACGATTATAAAAGATGTGTTAATCTACATCGCGACACAAGAGCAAAAATCTTTCCTTTCAATGATGAGATTTTCGTAGGAATTTCTTTGCCACATGAAAAAATTGTGAAAATTTTAGATAAAAATAGAGGAAATTTTAAGGAAAAATAGGAGAAATGCTAAGAAACATAGAGCAAATTTAAGAGAGAAATAGGGAAAATTTTACTCTAAATTATGAAAGGGTAGCGTAGGTATCTTTAAAAGAATGTTGTAAACATTACGGATTTTTATCTCTTCACTCAGAGCGGCAGAACCTGCTGAATTCAGCTGTTTTATAGACCGTATGTAGAATTCAATATAAAAAGAATTGGGTCAGGAAATAAGGGAACATTTTATATTGAAGTTAATATCTGCTAAATTAAGATAAAAACTAGGAAGTTAGTTAGTATTTATATTAGACTAAGAGACATTATATATATATATCGGACTTACCATTGACAGATAATTTCAAAATTTCATAGATATATACAGTTTGATTGGTATATCTTTACCAACTTTTGGCCAGATATCACATCTTATTTGGGGCATTTATTATTTTATTCCTGTAATAATATGATACATCTGAGGTATTAAAGAGTTTCTAAGTAATTGTTGCATTCTAATTTATTAAACACTTTCACTTAATTGCAGATTTAATATTAAATATTTACTGATGTACTTGTCAGATACGTCATTGTATGCAAAGGGATTAATATTTCATCGATCTTTCTCTCGCCGTTTTATCATATTGTTGTACACAATTACTGATACTTTAAAGTTTTTTTTTATCTCAGCGATGTGTGTAACTTGGATATACGTCAAAATTTTGAAGTCTAATTTGTTTTAAAGATTGCACAAGTAACCTTATATATAGAAGTAACCTTAACAGAAGATTTGTAGACGACTATCAGTTTTTGAACTCGATCAATGAAAAAAATGGGGGTTCCAAAAGGTTCTGCATTTTACGATAAAATTCAACGCAAATCAAGCTATTTTGTAGAAATGTACAAGAGATGCTATTTTGTAGAAATGTACCTGCCTATATGAATTTCGAGTTTATCTTCTTTGGCTTTTGATATCTTTTGAACCTAAATAATTCCACGCATGCAGGTAGCTATAGAGGTAGCCTTTACTGTAAGTCTGTATAAAATTTTGAACAAAATTCATCAGTGGAAAGAGGAACATTTCTAGGATGTGTACCTGATTCTTCATTTTACAATAAGGCACAACTCGAAACGAATCGTACTGTAGAAATCGACGAAGAAGTCATGCTGTAGCACTTCCCAATTTTTAGACCTGTTTTAGAATCAAATTGCTGTTAAAAATGCTGATGGCTCACTTTTTCCACTCACACGAATTTTGAGGTATTCATTTATGGCATATGGCAGCATTTTGGGAGATCTGGTGTAGGTTGGTTGACTATTAGTACAGCTACCTGAACTACTGGGTGGATGCGACCATTGAACTTCATCCTCCACCTCCCCATCAAAGGAGTTGTCAGGCATAAATCGATGACATAACAACTCATTATTGCGTCTTTTGTACAATTCGCTGCTAATGGCGTCACCTTTGATAGTGTCGACTTCAAGAAGCTATCGTTTATGAAGATCATTAGCAATTCTCAAAGTGCCAAAATACTTGATATTGCAAAAACAAGTGTCATCAATTATTGTTGAGATAAATAATCAAGTTTAAATCTTTTTAACTAGAAATTTTTCAGATTTTAAACAAGAATTTGGAATAGTTTCTGTTTGGTTTCACTTTCTTTCAAAATAATGTACTTATGTTTGAAATAATGTTAAATATTGAATTATTGGCTTTTTCATTTGGTCATGAGCATCTATATATTTAAAATAATATAAAACAGAAGAATCAGGCTCAAATACCATGCTGTTTCCTAAATAATTATTTGATATGGGAGGTCTTGACCCCTAGATACGCTATCTATCGTCAACTGCTTCCCCCCACCAACCCCCATTTTCGAGAAAAAATTTCGAAACCACTACTTTATTATATGTTCTCTATGAACAAAAAAATATCACTGCCAGTGTTTCGATTTCGCCTATTTTTATTTCTTTTGAAATCACTACATCATGAATGGTCACCTATCTCCCTCTGCTCTACACTTTTAGGAGTGATCGCAAAATTGACAGAGTGTCCAATCTGAACAACTGAACCGATTTCGCCACTTAATGCGAATACTATTCAAAATATTCTATATTTATTGCGCAAATACAATTCAAACTTTCCAAAATTATTCTATTATTATGATAAGACGAAATGCTGGATGTGGAAAGCGGCACATAGATTTTAAAATTAAAACGATTTCAATAAAAAATTAAATTATTTTTAATAAATTTTAAGGTTTACTCCTTCTTCTTGTGTACAGCCGACCACCCTGCCACGTCAGGATTTGTTGTGGCCGATTTTAAGATTTACTGAAAGCATTACTGTAGTAATAATAATAGTGTACTGTAGTAATAATAAGTCATCGGATACTGTAGTTATAATAAGTCATCGGATAACGAGAACAAAAATATTAAATTTATTGAAAACCATTTTCAATTCTGAGCGGTTTTCCGACATATTTCTTGTTGAAGAAATATTGATTTAGTATTGAAAAATATTTATTTACATGTACTAGAGGTCCTAGAGGAAGAATCTGTTAAAAATGTAGAAAAGTGATATTGCTAATGGTAGAAAATTGAAAACAAAATTAATTCAAATGAAAAAAAAAAGCAATAGCAGAAAATTTTTTTTCCCTCTACTTCATGTGAAATATGAAGGTTATGCAAATACCAGTTAAAGAAATATACCAAGAAGTCGAAGCTAAAGCAAAAACGCTCGTTTTATGCATATATTGGTTACAACTAGAGATTGCAATATCGGACCAAAATTTCAATACCGGTATTCGGTATTTTTTAGATCTTAATACCGGGATTCCGGTTTTAATACTGGTATTAGAAATTTTTGAAAAAAAAAAAAGAAAACACAGATGTTTCTTTGTTTTATTTGCCAATTTTATTAGAGAGTCTAAATATCACAAATAATTTGTAACCTGTAAATTATAACAGTATATAAAGAATCACAAAAAAGTAAAAGAACATCACATTTATTTAAATCACAAAAAAGTGTAAATATCACTATTCAGTCTGTGGTACTATTGCAAATTTTTGAAAAGTGATCTTAAAAAACATAATGCATCAATTGTACTGTCATTAAGCCTGAAAAGTAATTTTGAGCAAAAATTACCAGCTGTCGAAAACGCTCTTTCAGCATCTACTATAGTTGGTGGTAATGTTAGCTATGCACGATATACTTTTTCCAAGTATTTACCTCTAAATCCCTCATCTTCAAATAAATCGATTTCTCGTCGGATGGTTTTGGATATAGCTGATTTCTGTATTGTTTTTTGGTTTTTTTATTTATCGCTATTTCTAATTTTTGTTCAAGAGACAATTCCTTTTCACTATCGGCATTAGTGCTATTATAATCTTCGCTAACTGAACCGAATTCTTCTGAATGTGGATAGGTTTGTGGGTAAAAAGTTTTAAGAAAATTTACTATAAACTTGATCAGGTTTGAATTGGTTAGTCACTTTTAATTAATTGTTTTTTTTATTTTTAAAATCATTATAATTATGTAAATACCGTAAGGATTTTTTTTATTTCGGTATGCCTTTCTTCTGTGCGATTTTTCAATGTAATATAGAATTAATTCTTCAGATAGTGATGTATGCTGTACTTTCAGTGACTATAACATGAAATTTATTGTTGCATTAGCTGTTAATAAATTAGAATCTCTCCGACATAATGCTTCAACAGCCAGTTTTATTGGAAGTAGAACTGATATAGTTCTGGATATTAAGTCGAATTCACTATCTGAAAAATTAATTTACAGGTTTAAGTCGATTATTGCTTTTTGGATTGGATTTCCCAGTTTCAAAAATCGTTCCATCATTGGGAGTAAACTGTTCCAATGTGTTTAAAAATCTAATACTAACATATATTCTGTTTTATTTTCAGTTAGCATATATTTTTGTAATATGGAATTTTTTGTAGGGAAACGTTTAAATATCTTAACAATTTTTCGAACTTTATAAATTATAGGAAGCAATTCTTGATGAGTTAATATTTCATCCTCATTAGCAATATCTTCTTCAACAATTACATTGTCATTATCTTCATTGTCAATATCACTCACATTCTTACTCTTTTCAAAGTTGGAATCTGAAGTTTCTACATCCACAGTATATGGATTGTTTTGTTCTTTATTTTTTTGGTATAATACATCTATTACTCCTAAGTGAATTCCATGAGCATAGCACAATTGCTGATTTGCACCAATCAACTTTCCAACTTTTTTTTCATAACTGTTGCTCCATCAGTCCTTATGGATACAATATCTTCTTTCAGGGATAATCCATGTTTCGCTAATTTAGATTTAAGCAATTAATTAAGCCGTCGATTAGTTAATTAATTTCGCCCGTTAGGGAGATATAAAAACAAAAACGTATACTATTTTGCTATGCTGGCGATCCCTGAACGTATAGTGGAAACAATTTTAGAAATTTCTAGTACATACCGAAAAACCGGTATTTAAACTTGCAAATACCGCTATTACAAAATTGTACAAATGACTCAAAATACCAGTATTCGGTAAACCGGTATTGCAATCCCTAGTTACAACTATTACAGTTCCAGACAGGAGAGTATATCTACCTTTTTTTAAATTTACTTTTATAAAACTCAACTCAATGCAAACAAACTCAAATATTTCACTGAAATTGTATTCTTTTTGAATTACTGACCAGCACTATAAGTAATAGTTTGCTTTCTTCGTAAGTTAATGCGAAATGATTTAAATTCAGTTTTAACATGTTAAGATCTGAAACTTATACTTTTGTAAGAAATGGAATAAAATATAAAATCAAAAATAAATCCTACAGATGCTGTTAAGCTTATTCGAGTTATTTGAATTTTAAGTTAAGCTAACCCCTTAGCATTCTTTATGAAAACATCTTCGCGTGAAGAGATAGGTGTCTGGCTCTTAAAAAGATTTATACGTTGACTGCAGCACTGATTTTTTTACAATGTAATTTATATGTACCCTCCAGGCACCGGTGACCTCCACGGCAGTCAAGGTGTTAAGCAAAGTTTGCAAACCATAGACATATAAAGTCAAACCACGGTTAAAGAACTATTTCATTTCTGATGTTTGCTTTTAAAACAAAATTATTTTATGGAAATGAATTCTATAAAATGAACTATGTTGTGAAATTAATGAATTGCCTTATTCGCAAATATTTTTGAAAGGTTTTAAGCACATTTGACTCTTTTCGTAACTTAACATCAGAAACGCACTGTCGAAATGCGACGAATATCTTAAGGTGATAAAAAAAAATCATTTTCTCTCAAAAATTTTCTTTTGATGGCCATTTTTGCAGCAGTTTCCAAAGTCGAATGACTGATTGTTACTTTCTCATGCAATGCTGTTTACAACTAATCAATTTAATATCATTATTATTAGTTTAAAATTTATTATTTTTTAAATATTAGTTTAAAACATTTAACTCTCCAGCATATAACATATTAGGCTTTATACTATTATTTCGGTAGGCTGGATTAGTTTGAATAAATCTATAAAAAATACAAATGATATGAATTTTGAAATCTTAAGATAGCTTTAAGAATTTGAGCATTAACTTTAACTTTATATTATACCCATGAAATTTTATTTAAACAAATGCATTGTTTTATATTTTAATACCAAGCGATTTTTGAAATAATATCGTGCACAATAGTGGATAGCGAGCAAACGTGAGCCTTAATAACTAATACATACAAACATTTTCACAAAATAACTAAAAAAAATATTTTAAAAAATCATTGTTAAAAATTTGTTAAATACGAAATTACTTTGACCAAGTAAAAAGGGTATGGGGATTTTGGTAGCTTTAGGACAAATGATGTTATCTGCAGAGTGTTCACAAGCACAAACGCACATATTCTCCTTTATTATTAGTAGAGATGCACCCAAGAAAAGTAAGCGCACAGCATTCTCATTGGTAGACTAAACTCTGTTTACTGTAGTCCAAACATTAAGGATATTCACCCACTTCCGCATGAAATGAATAATTATCTGACATAACATCCAGTTTTTAATGGTTAATCAAACTGGATATCAGTCAAAACACTTTCTGTTTAACTCTCATTAATGGCATTAAAAAAATAAGCGGGTCAAATCCCATTTGACTACAACTCCACATAAAGTCATATGTAGACCTCTGTGCATATTTCAATCCTGTTTATTACTTCCTTAACATCCATCTGCTGTTTTTAAAGGCACTCAGTTGATTTACGGATGATTATATCACGATTTTTATGTATTCATCTCTTTCAGCGATTCGGAACACTGATAGGTCAGAGCACTTGTGACGTCACGGCTAGGCACGCTTTTGTGTCACAGCGTGTAAGGTCTGCTGGAAAATTTCACTCTCTTATTTCTGAATCGGTTATTTCGGCAAAACGAAAGTGAAATTTTAAAAAATTCGTCTGCCAGATTAATTTTTGTAATTTATGATTTTTTTTTAATTTTATTAGCTACTCAGCGGAATATTATTGCCAAAATTAGGAATTTGGTTTTGGATTTATTTGTAATTAAATTTAACTGCAAAGGCAATATTCTACTATATCAGGAATATTATAACGGAGATTTTTCGTTGCTGATTTTTAATATTTGAATGCGGAATTATTAAGATGTTGGAAAGAGAATCAAATCAGGAAAGAATTCGGGACTTTATTAATTAATACACAATGTCTAGTTACAGTATTTTTAACACTCCTAATTTAATGAACCCTCACTTAATGGATTATAAGTTTAAATTCCTTGATTAGTAAATTTTATAAAATTGATCATTCTAAATAATTATATTGCAGTAAATTTTAATACTAAGGTTTCATAATTCATTAAAATAAAATAGTAATACTTTTATGTTTAGAAAATAATTCTCATTAATTTTTTTAAATGTTATCTTGGTCAGTTTTTTAACTGTCCGATTTAATATACTGTAAGATAAAAAAAATATTTCACTCTTATTTTTCCACAACTCAGCGCAAAAAAGCAAGGGAATATTTCTTAGTGAAAAGTTATTATTTTTTCAAGATACGTTTCTATGTTCTAAATAAGTACTGATTAAATTAGATATGCTTAGAATTTTGAAGGATGGGGGGGAGGGTAAGGAAAAAAAAGGAGGGAACCTGACACACGATATTATAATAATATTAGTAATTTTAATCACCTTATCCATTGTTATTTTTTCCAATTTGTAGTTAAATTTAAAACTCTAAATATTTGTTTTAAACTAGAGGAATGGTCTCCTTAAAACTTTCTTACATACTGTCTGATAAAGATGTTATATTATTGAAGGCCTTATATGATTCAGCAATTTTACTGACTCTATTGCTAGCTCCTTGGAGAGTTTTTTGGCTATAAATCGTTGGTATGCGGTTTAATAGTCATAAAAACGAATTTGTATTTTAGACACGTTTTCCTCGGCCGATTGAAACAAAATTTGACACTGAACTACACTTGTAGCCACAAAAATCACAAAGCAAATTTGATATTTTATTTTTATTTATTTAGTTTGCGTTTTTGATTTATCGCGTTTGCATGTTTCTGAAAGTAAGGACCGACAGACAGTCAGCCTGTCGTTGGATTTGGACCAAAATTTGATTGCTGTCTACGATATAGATGTTATCCCTCTATAGATATGCAGAATTTTTTTCTATTTAGCTCTCTTCTTTTTGTATTTATTGTGTTAACTTTTATTCAATCAGCCGGAAAGACAAACTTCCTCGGAGCATATCTTGCCCAAAAGGATAAGAATCTACAAATTTGGTGTAAAGATCATGTACCTAATTTCATCCGTCTAGCTCAAAGCGCTTTTGAATTATCCTTGTCACAGTAGACAGGCAGACATTTTCTAAAAATGTGTTTTTCGAATTCGGATAGTTCTGAAAATTGGAAGCTCATCAAAATCTCGAGTTCGAATTTTTTTAAGATTGCAATATTTTCGCAGTATTTCGTATCCGAAAAAAGTAATTATCTTCTGACTCGTATTTCGATGTATTTATTTTGTATGTTAGATAGAATATGTATAAGTCAAAAGATATAAGTCCTTTTTTCCCTGATGCAAAACATTTTAGTTGGAAGGAAAGACGATATAGATTTTCTTTTTTCTTTTGCTTACTTTTGAAGTTGTTTTAAATGGAGTTTTATTAAATTCAGTAAATTAAAACCTGCATTTTGCATGTAAAAATCCAGATTTTTTTTTTTTGTATGTTAACTCTTTTCTAGAGCCGTGGGAAGTATGTTTCTCACCAAATTTATCAATCTTTGTATGAAATTATGTAGGTTGGCATAAGTTCTGACAAGTTTTTTTAGTAAGTCAGGAACTTAGATGCTTCAGTTCTTTATCTCAGACTAAATGATGCGTCTTGATTTGTTACTTAATTATTAATTAACCAAATTAATTAATTAATCAAATTAAATTTATCTAATAAGCTAAATGAATCCCTTTTCTTATTCTAATTTCAAGCCTAAAAATATTTTAACATAATATGACTAGAAAAAAATGGCCCTTTAAAGGGTTAATATATTTTCTAATTATTAAAAAATTAAATATACTTATTCAATTTCCCCTTTTGCGATTTACAATTCTTACAAGTATTTGGTCCTAAGAGCTTTATTATATGCAAACGCGTAAATAAGCGATTTTTTTTTTTAAATCGCCAGTCTTTTCTCCAAGATTATTTGGTAGGTATTCATGCAGTCACATATGAACAGTGGTCAAAAATAATCTTGTTCACATCAGAATACCATGCTTATCAACTTCGGGCGATTTTAGGTAGGAGTGGTGGGATGCGCAAATACGTAAAATAAATACTTTTTCAAAATTTTTTTTATTTGATGCCTTTTGTTGTTGTTGTTGTTATTCTTTTCCTATGTTGATCTTAGCTTCGCTTTTTCCTCATTTTGTTTCCATATAATACTGAGTAATTTAATTTATATGTTACTTAAACAAAAATAAGCATTTCTTCCTCAGTCTGTCATCTCCCCACACCCCCTTTTAATATCTGAAAAAATACAATATGTGTTAGACAACATAACTTTCTTGCCTAAAATCACAAAAAGACCTTTAAAACAAGCAAAAATTAAATTTTTAAATAATAACTTACCTGTTGCCTTTTTATTTTGTAAGTTTATTGTTAATTTATGAAACTCTCTGAACTTGCTAAAACAACAACAGGAAAAAAGGTATTATAAAATTTCTAAAATACAAACAATCATTGAGGGATGTCGGAATTGCCTTAGATTTTCATAATTTTTGGAAAAATTATTTTCAATTCTATTCATGACAACTTACATGATGCAGTTAAATATATTTAACTGTATCACGTTTATTGTTGGCAGATAAAATCTTCAAATCAGAACTTCTTTTCTGTGAAAAAGTGATCAAAGCTATCATAAACCGGATTTCACAGTCTACTGAGTATTATCACCAAATAAGCGTATTGACAGATGAAAGTGATATCAACTTATCGATGTTCAATCAATTATGAATCCAGTGTTTTAAGACTAATGCCATTAAAAGTTTTTAGAAGAAGAAAGAAAGACTAATTTATTAAAATGCAAAATTTGGTTCCTTAGTCATTTAAAATTACTTTCGAGTTCCATGAAATATTTCATTTCTTGAATCTGTTTTTTACGGATTATAGGCTTAGTACTTTTGAAATGTGTTATAATTCAGATAATTTTTTTTTAAGAAAGTAGTGTTTATGAGTGTAAATTCTATGAAAAAAATGACTGCTTATGTTGCTATCTATAGCTTTCATTAGATACTAAAAATGCATTTTTCTCTTGAATAAATCATCAAAAAACTACCGCCTGCCTAAGAAAAATGTCTTTAAAAAATAGTTTTTAATGGAAACCCACTGACCTGATAGGATTTTAAAACGCTAAAGCCTATATGTACTTCGCTATGTTAATGTAAAGGTGCTTATCTGCTACCTGACTAAATGTAATGTGAAATTCTGCTATATGTTTTCTATGTAAAATTTTATGAAATGGATCAGTGTGTCTTCGAAACAATCTCGACATTGAGGCAGGAGAGTAGCGAATTTATCAGATATACAGAAAGTAATAATTTTCTCAAGTAACACGAGGTCGGAAACATAGGTAGAACGGATATGGGAACTCTTAATAAGTGAATTTATTAAAAGAACAGGATATACAAGATTAATGGTGCTGTGATGTCCTGTTCTTTTTGACCAGACTTCAGAAATATATATATTTATATGAACACACACAAAAAAAAAACCCGCTTTAGAGTTTAATGCAATATGTTGTCCTGAGATACTAACACAATACAAATACAAATCTATCATATCACTTCTTCCCCCCAAAAATTTACACTCATCTCCCCTAGTTTGGGTCTTATCAAGTCTAAATCAGGTACTGCCAAGCCTGGATTATTAAATGGGTAAAATTGCCTAGAAATTACAAAAATTTAAAGGCTTCAAAAGTCGACTTTTTTTTTGCGATATTTGAAAAGTTAGTTAATTTTGTATTTTCACATAATTATCAATGCAGTACAGTCAAACTCATTCAAATTAAAAGCCAAATATTGTTTAGCACCTTTTTTACCAAATTATTTTACCATCAATTTTTCGAATTTATTTTTGAAACTTTAGTTAAGTTTTGGTATAGAACAAACCCAAGAAGAAGAATTATTTTAGTTAATGAAATAATTTAATTAATTTAATTCATATTTAAAAATTTTTAATTTTATTTTTAGTTTACATCTACTGCTTTCTACTGGAAATGCGTTCTTCGTGTTCTTTCAAATACTGTAAGAAAAAAAATAGTCATATTCTGAAGATATCAGGTGGATTTAAACGGTACTTTAAAGTCCCGTCGGTTAGTAAAGGGTTAAATTAATTCTGTAATATTATTCTTGTCACATTCCTAATTAAAAACCATTTACTTTTTTCATATTATTTTAAAACTCTAAAAAAATGTGGACCTTTATAATTTAAAAAATGTCCCACCCGATTATGAAATATTAATTAGAATGGTTAAGAAAACTTTGCTATTTTATTTTTATTTTTTACTATTTAAAATCACTTTTAAACATCAGCTGTGAATTTTTTTTATACACGATACACAGAAACCAAATGTTTTTAAAAGTGATCTGCTGTTACGTATATATTTATTTTTTATTTTGCTAAAACTTATTTCTTATAACTACTTTTATAAAGACTAAATTAAAATCGATAAACAAATATTTGATTTTGAAAGTTTGGTGTGAAAAAGGGACCCCGAATTTGAATAGACTAAGTCCCCATCCCCTCCCCCCCAGAAGATTTTCTCTTCATCTTGTGCAGTGGTTGCATTTTTGACAAGATCGAGCCAGCGCGATCTTCCTTCAGCAAAAATTCGGTTGCAATAAAAAAAAAAACAAATTTAAACCAAGTCATATAAATATATAATGGTTATAAAATGCTATTGAGTTAAGATGTGATGTAAAAGTAAAGCCAAATGAACAAAACTATCATAGCGAACCCTGAAAGCATTCATAATATAATCAATACACCTGTGACGTTCTTATATTCCAAACGACAACCGTTGAATCATTCTTCGATGGTCATCAAAAATAAAGCCGAAAATGACTCCTGGCAAGCAAGAACACATGCTTTGCAATGTCGAAAGCACCCATTCAAATAAATAAGCCTTGAACCACTATGTATGCGTCAGTCATTGTGAAAAAAGCACCGTTCGAGTTGAAGGTCATGGGTAGGTTATAGTGGACCTTGATGCTTTTTTTTTTCCACTCACGCTGCAACTACTCACCGGAATGAGTCACTTTCAGACTGGAATTCGCGTTTCGTTGTCCCACGCAGTGCGTTATCTGTCCAACCCTCACGTAACTTTCGTAAGATTTGTCCATAAAGTGTGAAATTGATTTTGCATAGAATAGTTTCCAGCTGCTACATGTTGTTTCTGTGTTTGGTGAAATGTCCTTCGTAATGATAAGACGAGACCTTTTTTGTGTGTGAAATTGGGAGATGACTGTGAAAAAGTGATTATTAGATAATGCATCATGCTGACTTCGACAAGGTGACCAGATGTTCATAATCAGCTAGGAATGCCGATAATTTTTCTTAAAATTAAATGGCTAGGAGAAGCAATGTTATTTAGATTAAATTTTTAGTAAATTAGATAAAAAGTTTAATTTTCCAATTTTTTTTTTTCTTTCTCGTATACGTAATATAGAGAAAGTATAGTAATCGTCAAAAAATTCGAACGGGAGATTTTGACGAATCCCCACGTTTTATACCACCCTGAGTTCGAAAAACACACTTCTAGAAAATGTCCGTCCGTCTGTCTGTGACACAGATAAGAAAAACGCTTTGAACGAGATGAATGAAATTTGGTATATGGTCTTAACACCAAATTTGTAGATTTCTATCTAATTTTGAGCAAAATGCGTTCAGAGGAAGTCAGTCTGTCCGGCTGTTCGAATATAAATTAGCGTGGTAACTACAAAATGAATAAAGCTAGATGGATACAATTCGGCACACACATTTATCATCTATAATAAAGACATTTATCAAATTTTGATCAAATCCAATGCGGGGTTGAGTTTAGTTTAGTTATATTAACGTCCCGTTTTGAAGCAACACTAGGGCTGTTTTGGGACGGACCTCGTAATTTTGAACCGCGGTCAGATGACGAGGACGACACCTGAGCTGGTACCCCCCTCTCCACACCACACCACACCAGCGGGAGGACATGCGGGGTTGATTGTCCGTCGTTCTGTACTTTCCGAAACATATAACAATTATTCAAAAGCGCAATGTCTTATGTATCAAATTCGGTATATGACTTTGTGACAGCAAATGCAGTTCTATGTCCAATCTTTGTTCCGATCGGTAAAGAAAAGCGTGTCTAAAGCAAAAATTCGATTTTCGGATACTAGTAACGGCATGGGCAAGATTTATCGGTCAAAAAAAGATAGAAAGAAACTCGCTAAGAAATTACAGGATAGATTTTTTAAAAAATATTTAATTCAGGCCGAAGATTAATATTTTCTAACTATTGTACGCTAATGCCGTCCAAGGCACTCTTTAGGAAACAACTTTATTATGCGAGAAAGTTTTTATATCATTCCTTTTGGTTTTATAAATATGGACGTTATATATTTCCAAAACTTCTGATTTTAAATAAAAAGTTTTTCTCTGAGAAAATTTTGGCTTCAAATTCTTTTTTAAACATTCGATTTTTTAAACATTTCAGTAAACCAAAAGTCGCTTACGCTTTTAAGAACATTCTTTTTATACATACGTTTTACATAGTCAACATTCTATAGTAAAACATTATTTAGTGTACGGAATTTTATAAGATAGTGTTAAATTTTTTACAGGTATTCTTAATAAATGAATTCTCCCAAGCTCAATGAATAATGAGTTCTTATCAAAGTACCAGTTGCAAATTGCATTCAAATATCTGGCCAAATGAAAATTTATGAGTGCAAAAAATTTGGTTACTTGCAACAACCTACAAATCAAACAGATGATACAATAAAGCATTGTTGTAATCAATGCAAAGAAAAAACACTTTCAGATTTAAATGATGAGATGCAATCTTCTATACATAATGAATAACTTTGCAAAAGGCCAGACAATACTTCCGGCTTTTATTGCTCAACGTTCTGAAAACGATAATAAGCGGAAATAAGGGTTATATGTCCTCTGTCTGAATGAATATTTGCACATCATTTTGATTTTTTTTTCACTTTTATTCCTTCACGAAATGCAATTTACGAATGTCACATATTAACAAGTTTCCACCATTTTTTACATTCTCGCATACGTTTTCTCGTATAGAGAAAGTATAGTAATCGTCAAAAAATTCCAACTCGAGGTTTCGACTAATCTACACGTTTCAGATCTGTCCGTCTCTGTGACAAAAATAATTCAAAAAAGCTTTGAGCTAAAAGGTTGAAATTTGGTATACGGACTTTGCACCAAACTTGCAATTACCTGTCAAATTTTGAACAGAATCTGTTCAGAGAGAGTCAGTCTGTCCGGCTGTTCGAATATAAATTAACACATTCATTACAAAACGAAGAGAGCTAGATAGATACGATTCGGTACTGAGATTTAATATTTATAGTGTAGAGTGCAAATTGTGAGCCAAATCCAACAATGGGTTGATTGTCTGTCGGTCTGTACTTTCAGAAACATGGAAACGCGATAATTCAAAACACAATAACTTAAATTTATGAAATTTGATATAATATTTTGTGACAAGAGCAGTTTTGTGTCAAATCTTTGTTTCAATCCGTTAAGAAAAACGTGTCTAAAAAATAAATGCGGTTTTCGGATACTATAAACGGCATTTCAGGGATTAATCCCCCAAAAATTGCTAAGGATGACATGATAGATTCAGTAACAATGCTAATTTAACGCTAAAGTTTAATATTTCGTAACTATTGAGCGCCAGTGCCGTGTAAGGTGTTCTCCGGCATGCCAAGTTTATCAGAGAGTATGCGAGACGATTTTGGGGGCACCCCTCTCACTGGTTACTTTTAAGAGTTTCATTTTATAACATCTCTCTTCAGTAACAAATTTAGGCCCTAAGCAGGGTGGGTTATGGGGTTCTATATTAATAAACTGGTAAATATGTTTTCAAGTTTTAAATATTTCTAAACATTTTTAACTTAATCGCAATATTAATATTTTAAATAAATATAATATAAATTTAAAATATAAATTTTGTTTTAGTAAATTTGCGAAAAAAAAATGTTTTTTTATTCATTTGGGTCCATGATTACATAGGATACACGCTCTTGTATACAATGCAATTTAAGCAAACTCTTAGTGCCTTTAAATTCAATAAAGAAAAAATAAACACAGTGAAACACATTGTAACATGAATAATTATAATAGGAAAATGCATTAATGTTATTGTAATGCTTTTTATTTATTTAATATTTTAATAACAATTCAATAATAAAATATTAATTTTAATAATTTATTTAGTTAGTTAGTTGCCAAATAAAGCAAAAAATAAACTAATAACACTTTTAATCTTCTCTATGCGGTCTTTCTCGACTAACTGGCAGACATCTAGTCGAAATATGCGACTGTTTATATAATTGTTTACTGGCTTATATTTGACTGTCATGGTCAGTTAGAATCCTTTATGCCAAGCCAGTTAAATTAGTGTTGTTCTATAAGAAAAATTTTAAAAATAAGAGATGTTCCTATATTAACAATATTCCTGAAAAATGAATACATATTTTTAGAAACTGTTACCCAAACAATAAATAATATGGCGTTTGGTTTCAAAATTCAAATTAATTAACCCTTTCAAGAGCCATAGGAATTATGCTTCCCACCAAATTTATCAATCTTCGAATGAAGTTATGAAGATTAGGATAAGTTTTGGCACATTTTCCAGTAAGACAGAAACTTAGATGCTTCAGTACTTTATCTCACATAAAATACCGCGTTTTTATTCGTTACTTAATTATTAATTAACCAAATCAATTAAGTAATCAAATTAAATTTATCTGATAAGTTAAATGAATCACCTTTCTTATGCCAGTCTCAATCCTAAAAATATTTTAATATACCATGACTAAAAAAAATAGCCCTTTAAAAAGTTAATTTAAATTCAGAATCTTGTCAGCTGTCTGAAGTATTCGAAGCGTTGAACTTTATTGTCACTGTCATCAGCAGAGTAAACGGAGCAGATTGATGATCAATCCATCAATCTGGACGTATCAATCGTCATGGAAAAGAAGCAACCCAGCCCAAAAAATATAAACTCATAAATCTTAACGTGTATTATCAGCCTGATAATGAAAACAAAGAGTTATATAACATAATGCTATCATTCTAACTATCGAACTTTTTAAAAGAAAAGGAATTCAATCTTTTATATAGCTCACTAGAATATGTGCCCTTCTAGATGGATTGTTATGTAGTTAATAATATCTATGTTATAAAAGTCAAAGATTAACTAATAGTCGTAATAAAAATTCTCTTGCATATTGGCAGAGTGCTAAAGATACAAAAAAAATATGTAGTAATATTTGTAATACACTTTAGATGTAAATATATATACATTTTATTATCTTGCAATGTGATCTTCTTTATCCATAACTCCCAAACATACAAATCAAAAATAATTAATAAAATCAGTTTGAGAAAAACAACGATCTACTAACAGGAAAAAAAAGGCAATTTCAAATAAAAATTAAAAATAATACTGAAAGAAAATATTACCGATAACTTCCAACTGAAGTGAGAATATTCTAAATCAGCTTCAATAGAAAATAATAAAAATTGCAGACTTCAGCTCATTAACCATTGCTACAAACCAGGATTAAAATAATGTAAATAGAACATGAAGTATACCAGTATTACGAAGATTATTCGCACACTGATAAATGAATCAATTTAAACATTAAAAAAATTCTTTTTATTACAAGACGCCAAAGCATAAATTGGAATTACTCCTCCGATAATGGCTCAGACTAAAAGGGCGGTGATATTTTTAACTCTCCTTAGCGTTACAGACGACGGTGGACGATTATATATATACATGCTAACTGATTTTACTCCATGAAGATTTGACACCATAGAAACATAGAAAACAAACATCTACTTTATGACACTATCGAAATAACGATCGCAGTTCAATAACAAATTGGTGTTTAGCTGTATTTCCTTCTATTGCAGAGCTATTTCTCTTAATAGATTATGGAGCGTTTCTGTGGGTCTTTTATACTACGACATGCGTAAAGAAAAGATGATATACGTTTTAGATGCTTCCCCTTTAATGGGAACCAAAATTCGATTAACATCTACGGTTTTGGTTGCAGGATTATAAATCAAACTTCATTCATCTAGATTAGGTTATTTTTAGATTTGTAATGTTCATATACCCATAAAATGATAGACAAAACTTTGATGTATACATTTCGGAAATAATTTATATTTTCATGCAGGACTCATTATGTATCATATTATACTCGCCCACCGGGGGGGGGGGCACATCAGAGATAAGGATAAGAAACGTCCGGAAAAGTGGTTTGTTCTGGCCATTGGGATGGGTGCTTAAATGGTGAGGGGTCAGCTTTCTCTTATCGATGACGCGACTGTTACCTACGAGAAGGGTTGTATCGCGGCCGGTGAGGGTCCTTAGGACTCAACCACAGTTCCCGGTAGTGTTGTTGTTGCGGCATTCCGGTCATTCAGATTTTTCCGTGTGTCTTCGGGCAGATGGGAATACTCAGTTATGATTATGTTACATACATAACGATTGGATCAAACTTGAAGAGTAATTTTTAGCATGCTGTTTTACGTTTGAAAATGGGAAGTTTTTTCCAAAATAGTAAGCAAGTTCTCGTTTCCCTGGTAGGGGCAGTAATGGTGGTGGTGCTCTCTATAACCAATGACAAAGACAGATCAAACCATTTTATTATGGGCAGGCTCATGAATTGCTCATCATAACAGCATAGATCGTTGTTGTCTTTCGCTACGACTCGGTTAATCAATTCACCAATAATATTATGGCAGTGCAAGGTCAATTATTTGTGATAATATTAAATATACGTTCAAGCAATAATATTATATGGAATAGAAGCTGCTTTATAAGTAAGCTAGTTCTCGCTTCACTAGAAGATACGACAGTGTTGTGAAATCGCGGTGGTCCGATCAATCAAATTAATCCGTGTGTCCTAGTGGTGGGTCTGAGTAGCCGGTTTCGGGTAAGGTAAGGTATTACTCATTATAATCTATTAGCAGACGGAAAAAGTCCATCGATAGTTTGAGGGAGACCTTGGAAAAAGAATCGTCGTATTTAAAAATACAGCAATTGTGTTTCAATATGAAATGATTACACATTTCTGTATAGTTTTTATTCAGAAGAGTAAGATCCGCTTTACTTACTAAAGTTGCATTTATAAATTTTGATGGGTTTATTTTTAGAATCTTATATTTGCGTGTATGACTCATTATAATCGATTCTCAATCGGAAAAATGTGGAGACCTTCGAAAAAGATTAGTCATATTTAAAAATATAGCAATCGTGCTTGAATATGAAATGATTGCGCTATTTCTGTATAATTTTTAGGTAGAAAATTATGATCTGTATTACTCAAAGAAAAACCTTGCGGTTTTCTTTTTGTCCTTTTGTGAATTTCGGCGAGAACAGAAGAAATGTACATCACGCTGCTCCGCTAGAAACGTCGTAATCTTTTAACGATTATCGGAAATAACATCTCTCTCATAAGAAAAATCCATGAAGCGAGGATTTTTCTCTCATCAGAAAAAAGATTGTAATAAAATGTTATGGGCATTCTTCGGGAAAAAAAATCGTTTTATTTTTTCCGCATTTTTTGAAGACAGATGATGAATTATACTGGGAAAAAAATAAAATGTGTGTTTATTTTCGTTACAGAAGTAATTATTTTAAGTGGTATTTTTGTTCACCAAAAAAAAAAAATGCAACCGTGACTTCGTGACTTCATCCTTTGAGTTTCTCACATACAAATGTAACTTAAAAATTGTGATCTAAAGTGTCCACGCAGTAAAAAGTATCACGCCGTTAAGCGCTTTGGGTTAGCATTGATAAGATTCTCCTACAGGAAAATGACCGGGCGACTTATGATGTTTGTTTTTTTTCACAAAAAAATGCAACTGTAACTTTATGACTTCATTCTTTGACATTCTTGTATATTTTCACATACAGATGTCATTTAAAAATC
>JAPMOR010070087.1:156909-181391 GCA_026543865.1 Argiope aurantia
CTTTGACATTCTTGTATATTTTCACATACAGATGTCATTTAAAAATCGTGATCAAAGTTTTCAAGGTTTTATACCACGCAGTTAACCTCTTTGGGTTAGCGTTAGTAAGATTCTCCTTCAGTAAAATGACTGGGAGACTTGTGATGTATCTTTTTTACCTGATTAATACGAATAAATTTAAAATTGAAATTAAATCATATATATATATCGGTTATAGAGTAATTAAAATCAGAATAAATTGAACAACCCTCCTTTGGTGACCAGTTCGTTCGTCCAGTTTATCGATTTTTTTAGGTTGTTAAAGATTAATTTATTTAATACAACTGAAAAACATGAATTTAATAAGTGTACTGTAAATTAAAAAAGTATAAAATGTAAAAACATATTTTTGAGCAGTTTCGTGGCCGAAAAGAGAAAAGACACTTTGAATTTTTAAATTTCGCTTTTATTCCATCCCGGGAGGCATAATATGTGTATAAGAAACGAGGACGAACTGACGAGCAGAAGAGTCCGAAATATTTATCCCCAGTGATTATATACTGTGATATTCTGATAGGGATTTCTTTATCCGTGTCGATTCGGGTAAAGGGGAAATTGATATCCTTTAAAGGAATTGTTTTAGATCAACAGATTTTTATTCCTTCACTCGAAGTGTGGGAATTGCCGATTTCAGCAATTTTACACAGCTCGTGTTAAATTAATTAAATAAAAAAGGTGGAAATGGATCAGGAAATAAGAGGACATTTTAGAATGAAGTTAATAAGGTTAAATTAAGATAAAAATCAGGAAATTAACTAGGATTTAATTTAGATTTAGAAATATCATTATATATATATATATATATATATGTTTCAAATTTAATTTAAAATTAATGTATGTTTATCAAAATTGAAATATTTTGAGGCGATTTGTCCGCAGTTTTTTTGCTATCTCTAAAAGCCATTTATTACCATTTTAATATCCATCCAGTATAGCAGTTATTAGATCTTGATGTGCTTGTCCAGAAACCGTTAATTAATTAGCCGTTAATTAAACTGTTAATCTGAAACCTTATCACGATTACATACATCGAAATGGTTAAGCCTATTTTGTCACTCGATTAAACTTTTTGTTTAAAGTTTATTTCTTTATATTTTCTTTCCTCCGACTGAAAGTACTTTTTGGTGAGATACAAAAAAAAATCTCCAGAATATTTTTTATAATATTTTGGAGTTTTTTTTAATTAGCTTAGAAAAGCGTTGGATTTAATGCACCGGTAAAAATATTCAATGAATTAAGCAGACTAAAATTCGTGTGATGATTCGTTGATATTTGAATGTTGCCATTCTACAGAAAGTAATAAACACGATTTCTGTGCCACGTACGTTAGCTTTTTATTTATAGAGATATATATCTCTCGTTCGATAATTATCCGTGATCATAATTTATAAGCAAAATTTTAGTGACCTTTTACGTGACTAAAATTTATTGAATTATTTTCAGTACAGAATGAGAATTAATAACTTAAATAATCTAGATCGGAAATTATTAGATAGAGAGCATTTTGTCTCCAAAAATATCTTTAGTCGGGTTTTCCCAATCAATCTAAAAGCTGGTTTAACTTTTCCCCTACTCGTTAGCTGATGCAACACGAAATGATAAATATGAGTTACTTAATGCATTTTCGTGTCTTGCACTTAAGATAAAGTTCGTTATTTTAGCAAACTTTTGCTGTAAGTCAACTATTATCGAACTTGGTGACTAAGATTTTTTATATATTTGAATCTAGTAAATACTATAATAATTTTTCAATTGATTAGAGCATAACCTTTTACTCTTAATTATGTAACATATACGGAGGGTTTAAAACATAAAGAAGCCCTTGAAAAATACAAATCTTGAGATTCTATCTTTTCTCCTTTCTAATTTATTAACCCAAATATTTAAATCATTTTTTTTATATTTAACTCTATATAAAGAGTATTAAACAGCAAATTTTGCCAATTTGAAATATAAAAATTTCATAAATTGAAAGAACAATAATATCGGACTATCTTCAAGAGATCTGGTTTAAGTATTTGGTTTAGAAAAAAAATTCAAATTTTAAAGTAACTTTAAATAACACTTTAAAAAAGATTAAATGCTCTTTAATTATTGAATTATCCATTTTTTAATTATAAAGCAGCCGATATTTTTAAAAATCTTAAAACAAAACAGCATAAAGCTTGTAAAAATAATCAGTAATTTTGTTAGAATAATGTTTCAAAAAAGATGAAAACAAAGTTTTAATCAGTTCCGGTGTACGGCTTTTGTAAATTAAATAAAAAAAAGAAAAAATTATTCTTAAAAAAAAGCAAAAATAACTCGAAAACTCTTATACAAATATTTTCATGTCTCTTAATAAAATAAAAATCTACCTAATAAATTGTCACAAAATCTATATTAAAAATATCTTTAGGTTTTAATGCCATTATCAAATTTTAAACATTATACCAAAACAAATATTTATAATATGACAAATTCTGAAGTTAACATACGTCAAATCAACTGTTATTGTTTAAATAAACAATTAAGGGAAATGAAAATATTAATTCACCAAACGATTTTTCAAAAACCATCGAAAGCCATTTTTTTTACATAAGTTATTAACAGTTTATAAGCATGAAAAAGATTAATTAAACACTCCAATCGTCAACTCGAAATCAAATGAACGAAATGATGTAAAATAACTCTGAAGTTTTCATCAATAAAGAATGGCAACATGAAAGATTTTTTTTCATGAATAAATAATTTATAATTAAAAAAAAGTTAACAATTTTATGGTCACGAAACAAATATTTGTGAATAAAATCAGAAGAAAATCTATTATGTAATTTGGATTTCGACAGCATAAAATTATTTTTGGATCTCACTTTTCATTTTAAAAGTAATATGTTGAACTGAATTTTATTTGAATGTCTGTGATCCATGCCATACACATTTTAGACGCAGAGTCCCCTTTCTATAAGATGTTAAAAAGTGTTTGGTGATTCCAAAGAACAAACACTGGAGGAAAAAATCAATAACAGAAAAAATAAAATGAATTTAACTTTTATAGAGCTATTTGGTAATAAAATGTCTTAAACAAAAATCAGTTTCTCTTTTGTTTTCCCTACAAATATTGAAGTATCTGATAAACCGAAATGATTGCAGAATTCTAAAAAAAAAGTAAAATATTTTTCTATGACAAAAGTATTACGATTTTGGTTTAAATAATAACACTGATTAATTATACTAATACAAACTTAACACAGATATAATAATTTAAAAATACACATTTTCTGTTAAAAATATTGTCACAAAAAATTAAAAAGAAAAAATTAAAATAATTTATTCTTCTCGTATTAGAATATGATTATCTGTTGTAAAAGTAGGCAGTTGTTTTACATTACACTCGATTAAATAAATACTGCATTAATGAATCTGAAACCCGTTAAAGGTAGTATGATGTTTTCGAAATTGAGTTGTTTTTCTTACCTGGCATATTTAGCCATGTTCATAAATAAAGGATTCGTCATAAAGGAACAATATAGCATTATCCTTTGACTGTTAATAAAAATAGGATTGAAGCACCTAGATATCACCTGAGTACCGCACAGAGTTACTAGTTTTTGAATAACATTGATTAACAGAGCAGCCAGAAGAATACGATAAATTTCTTCAGACGATTCATTTTCCCTACTTTATTCCACTAGAGCAGCTGATAAAATTGAGGTTGATTCAGACCAGCAATTCTGTGTTCGATTAATAGTAATTCATCTATATATTTAAAACTATCTGCCTTTGGCGACCAGTTAGTAAGCTGAATTAATGCTTAATAAAATTTTAATTAAAAATTTTAACTTAATATCTTCAATAAAATATGATCTCTACTTATAAAACTTCAAATCTTGATAAATATGTATAATTTACACTCTGTTAGAAAACTAATACTGCTCTGTTCATTTTGCTGTGTATTTCCCTTACTTTCTGATAGAATCTTTATAAACTCAGAAACTTATATCTTACCTTCTGTCAGAATCTATAAAATATCAGGAAAGAGCAGCAATATTTGAAATGGATGGGCTATAAGATTTTCTCGCCACAGCTTGTTTCTGAAATTAAAATTTTTTTTTATTGCATGTAAAATTAAATTTTTTTACTAAATTATTATTATTTAACACCACTCAATACGGGAAAATAAGTTGAATGAACAGTGGGAAAAAATGGAGATGAATTATTAGTAGCAACCATGGAAAAGATTTGATTTTCACGTTAATAATGAAATATTTTGTTGTAATATATGCTGACATATTCGATTAAAATTATCACAAATAATTGAATATTTTTAAAAAATTAAAACTTTAAAACAATCGTTTTGAAATGTACATCACCCTCAACAAAGTATATAAGTATCAAATAAGGTAGTTCTATGTTAAACAGTCTGGCCTATTAAGCGTCAACACTCAAATATACACTCACAGTCGGTGATAAGGTTTCGTCCTTACCAAGAGGAATTTTCTCTCCGGGACCGGAGGACTCCATGTTAAAGTCTGGAACCGTTAAAGATCTGCTGTATATGCGGGGCTGGTGCACGTTAAATCTGAAGTCGCCGACTAAACGTCCTCCCGTTGGTGTGAACCGGAATTTTGGAGAAGAGGTATCAGCACTGTTATCGGCTCAGGTTTATTTTACCAGGGTTCAAAATTAGTGATCTATCCCAAAACAGCCCTGAGACTGCTTTTAACAAGTACGTTAATATAATTAAACCAAATTTAACTTATTATTAGTAGAGATACTTAGAAAATTAAAGAACCAGGCTCCACCATTGTTCAGATTTCAATTTTAATTTCATGTGAAAGCTCATCAGTCCTAGATATATCATAAATTGTAATTTGCTCCTCACCCCTCACTCTTTCCAGTTTCAAGATAAATCTCAAAAACACCATTTTGATATTTACTCTATGGAAGAGAACCTGGACAGTGACACAATCGCTATAACGATTTTCCATCAGTTTTTATTCCCTATTAAAGCTTATGATCATCTAGATATACCATTGAAGTCACCTATTTCCACCACCCTCCATTTTCCGAAATACTGAAAATAAAAAATCGGACAGAATCCCCAGCATCAGAAACTAGAGTGATTTCACAAATTTCATTTACTAATCAAATTTATTATTTCAATTTCATAACTAAACAGTTAGATTGCTGTATATTTATTACGTAAGTTGATTTAAAATACAACTTTTTTTTATTGTGATAAGATATTGTTCATCTTTGTTGGTTGACATGTCTAAGTTAATAGTATTAATATAGCGGTCTAACAAATGGTCACTGAATGCGGCTAGTTATTTATTAATATAAACAATTGATAACAAATTTATATAATAAAAGTTTTGATATAATTTGAAATAATTAGCAAAAAATAAAATATAAATATTTAAATTTTTAATGTTGTATAAGAAAAGTTCAAATACATAAGCAAGAAAAAAAAACTTATATTTTAATAACCATTATAATTATTATCCGAGAATTACTGAACACATGAATATTAAAAGGTGTAATAAATTGTAATATTATAGAATATATAATATTGAAAAGCAACACTTTCTTGAAAACTAGCAATGATTTACACTTAAAAAATTTCCAAGTTCTTCAACCTTTGTAAAAACAATCGCTCTTTTCCCCCTAACGATATAACGAATCTTGACCTTGCCGTTGCCATTTTAAGATTTCGTAGAAAACGATCTTACGCATCAGTTTCACAAGACAATGAAAATCCAGTTAGAACCAATTTGGTAACTATGACAACAAAATGACCTCGATATTTTCGGATCTCGGCAAAGCATCTGCCTTTTGGAATTTGTATTATTATTTTTCCCCTCATTGAACATTAGGTGTATCATCTGTTGGAGCCGAGATGAAAAAAATAAGAAGAGAAAAATTATCGTTCTTTTTCGAACATAAATGTGTCGATGGCTTTTGTTCTCCGATCAATTTTCGCCATATTCGTGTCGCTCGGTGATGATGATGATGACAAAGTGAGAGGATGTGTAATTTAGGGCGAGACCCATTACAGAAAAATTAGCGCTCCTCCCCCGCCAAAATTACCTGATTAGGACGCTAAAACATGTCAGCAGATTTCGAGTCAGTCACAGTTATGAGGACGAAAAGAATGACGCGTTCGATTGTGCCAGTTTCGATGTTTTGGTATTAGATTGATGGTAAATTGTCTGGATAAGTGTTTACTAATTTGTTAGTGCTATTTATACTGGATTTGAAAAAAAGGAAGAGATGACATATTATCGTTTTATAATTATACGAGATTGTGTACCTGTTTTAGAAAAATAGATTTCAGAAAATTGGAACACAATAGAACTTTAATGCTTTACTGAAAGAATAATAAAATAGCAAGCTAAGTATCTCTACAAAGATGTACCATCATTTATCATCTTTCACATCATTCAATGTATCATCATTCATCATTTTACATATTTCATACATTTAAAACATATTTATTCAAAGAATTTTCGAGCATTAAATTTGCTTATTTATAAAATAACTTTTTCCCATTTCGTTTCTGTTGAAAAATTTTTAAAAAATTATTTTAAGAATGTTTTGAAATTTGTCATGACATTCGAGAGATAACGGAAACTTGCAAAGATCCGTTGTTGTTTTCAATTCATTCTGAGATCACAATCATACATCACAAAGATTGGTCTTTAAATTGTTAAAAAGGAATAATTTAAGACTTGTTAAACATACCTTTCATCGTTAATATAAAGATTGAAAACTTAAAATTAGCTATTATATAATTACAGCCATGAAATCTTTATACTCCTTTGATGTGACCATCAGCTTTGTGTATAGATTATTTTCAGCGGTATGTAAGTCGTAGAATGCATGTACTATACTACGGCTGTACTGTAATATATATATATATATATATATATATATATATATATATATATATATACACTGGTGTGCAAAACTTAAGCAACAGGTATGTTTTTTGTCATAACTTCACGAGAAATCATCTGAGAGACATGAAATTCAGAAATGAGATACAGCATTTTGTTCTGAAAAAATGACGAAAGCATAGCTGCGCAGAAATGAATACAATGCATACAGTATGGAATCAAACAAAAAAAGGCTTTATTGAACTCATAGTGATGTTACTGGGATGAAACCGTGTCCCGACCTCTCTCCAAATCAACTGGCGTTGTGAATCGCTTGTAACATCACGGAAAAAGACCGTTTCGGTGGTCCTGGAGTTGTCGTCTGGGGCGGCATTATGATGAACGAGCGGACTGAGCTCCACGTTTTCGACAGAGGTTCTATAACTGGAGTTCGCTATTGTTAGGAGGTGATCCTTCCCCATGTGCGTCTGTTCCGAGGTGCCATTGGATCAGACTTCGTTTTTATGGATGATAATGCACGGCCACACAGGACTCATGCTGTTGAAGAGCTCCTGGAAAGTGAAGATATCACTCGAATGGATTGGCCGGCGTGCTCCCCTGATTTAAATCCTATAGAAAATGTGTGGGATGCTATGGGAAAATGCCTTGCGGCACGATTACATCCTCCTGGGAACACCCGACAACTTAAACAGTTGCTGATTGAGGAATGGACACTCTTACCTCAAGAACTGTTGGACAATCTGGTGCTGAGTATGGGAAGACGGTGCGAAGCAACCATTGCAGTAAGGGGAGGGCATATCCCATACTAAGGAACATCTACTTGCTGTTCTTCCTCTTGGACAGACAATCATGTGTAACGATACTATGAGTTCAATAAAGTCCTTTTTTTTGTTTGATTCCATACTGTATGCATTATATTCATTTCTGCGCAACTATGCTTTCGTCATTCTTTCAGAACAAAATGCTGTATTTCATTTCTGAATTTCATGTCTCTCAGATGATTTCTCGTGAAGTTATGACAAAAAACATACCTGTTGCTTAAGTTTTGCACACCAGTGTATATATCGTATTCTACGACTGTAATATGATACTAAGTCGTGTTAACACCATACTTCCGTTTCTAGACCTTCTACAGCACATAACCGGTTTGGTATGGATGTAGATGTACTTTATTAAAAAAACAGAAAAATATATTACTTTGACAGCCATAATGAAAGACGAAATTTCAACAATGACTCGAGTACAAAAATATTGATTGAATAAAAATGATAATATAGAAAGAAAGTAACGATATTACATTGACAATAATACTACAACAGAAATTTTGATAATCTCTTTGGTATACGAATCCTAAATGGATGACATAGAATATGATCACTGGAGTAGTACCAGTTTTGTTGGTGGTTTAAATTTAATGGTCTATTGCTTTAAGGATCTATGGTACAATTCGGTAGCCAATAACAGGAGATAATTAATACTTTCTTCTTCAGAATCAAATTACAATCCCAGAAATAGAAATTTAGACGGAGAAACATCGAATTCCAGTGGATTCCAAAATCACGTGATGTTACCGAATTCTTAAAGCGATAACCGATTCCATTCGAACAATCAATAAACCAGGCTCTTCTTCAGATATTCTACGACTTGTAAATCTCTCGAAACAAGTTGTTCCCACATAGAACTATAAAGATTGCAAGCTAATACCAGTATTGTATAGACTCTAATTATTCGGAATGCTCTATTAATGGACCGACAAACTCGGAGGATTGTTAGTAGAACATCAAGAGAAAAAACAATTGCAGTGGAACATGATGTAGTAAACCACTCGGAGAGATTGAAACTCCCGATAAACACATGCAGAATCAGAGTACAGAAGACATTGTCAACATACGTACAACACATTTGTGAGGGAGGGTACCAGTATACTGTAGAAATCTTAACTGATATTTAGTACAAATTTACGGCGAGGAATCCTCAGTAATTATATCTTGGAGCCGTACATGCTGCCCGAACATCTGAATAAATTAACGTGCCTATTTTTTTCTGCAACCTATATTCCTTGAAATGTTATCTAAAACCCTAGTGCTGGCCGTAGTGCAACGAAGTATGTGGTTCATATGATGAGGCCTCTGCACATTTTTGCCATGAGGCTCATTATCTTTGCTACACAGCCAAGGTTGTGTATTAGACGCCCCGGATCTGTTCATGGACCTCCACTTTCGTGGAATCTTCATCCACGCCACATTTTCCTATGTAATCTCCTTAAATCATTCATCTTTGCGGCACCAATAGACACAAATCAGGATTGTCTTCGCCGTGGCAGATATTAGAAACATATTTAGTATTTTTGAGCATGTCGGGAAAACATTTTCACATACATGTAAACTGTGAAATGATAACAGAAGCCACTACTTCCAACGACTCTTGTACTTGTTCATCGAATAAATCTTTTTGTAATTATTATTGTACCTTCTGTCGTTCCAGCATTATGTCGAAATCTGCGCCCGTTTTCCGCGGTGTTCATCCTCTCAATCTGGTTTGCGACACTATGTTCCATCGGATTTTTTTTTTCGTCTTGATGTCTACTAACAACTCTCTAATCTCATTAGTCCATTAATAAAACACCATGTTTAATTACCATTTTTAAATATTAAATTCTTTCACATATTTCTATTGATTTAACACATCTGGAGTATGTGTGTTCTGCTTTATATATGTTCACACCATGTGTGAAAATATATAAAGCAGAAAGAATATATTTGTAAATATTAACTTGCAATGTAAAAAAAATGTTCTTATCACTATGCAGCGAGTGTTTATTTTCATCATTTACCGGGTTATTGCACAATTTTGAGTGGTTCCTTGCTGTCCTTGCAAATTTTGAATTATCTAGCACTAGCTTGAATTAGAATATAGCAAGGAAGAATATTTTTACTGAATCCTTTCTTTTATGGTCTCTCTTCAGTGCTTTGGAAGATTTTCGGAACCTATTAATGAAAATTCCCTACTGAGCCTTCTCCAGACTGTTTTTAAGTTAATTTCCATCTTTCTGAGAAAAAAATAGGAAATAAATCTTATGTTGACATCATGTAAGAGAAATGAATGACTTCTGTTATTATAGGAAAAAGAACAAGATAGCTTCCATCATTTCATACCAAATCTAGAAAAAAATTTGCCAAGAATATTAAAAAAAATGCAGGATATTAAGTAGTTTTACCAGTGAATACTAACTGATTACAAAGATTTTTACTGTGAATTAGTAAATAAGTTACTCGCATCTACAATGAATGAAGTAGTTGAATAACTGTAACTGTATCTACAATGAATGAAGTAGTTGAGTAACTGTCGCTGTATCTCATTTATTATATGCAAATCCAATAAAGTTTGCAGAGACATTTGTTATGTATTTTATAAAACTATGACTTCGTGAGTTAAAGTGGATTTGATTTGTCAAGAAACACAAATTCACTCACGAAATGGGCCATCTCTACATAGGAAAAATATCTTTCTTGGAAATCCTGTAGGTAATGGTATTGTGACCCATATATATATATATAAAAAAATAATTATGTTGACATTTTTGTAACCATAGGTTTTATCGAATTTAATGATAGAAAATTACTGATTTAAGTTTTCTGATAACAATATGAAAAAAATGGTTCTTTGCTTCTGGAACATTTATAATTATAGAGACGCTCCGATTTGTTTCAGAGATGTAGATATTCCTTTGTAATTAATCAGTATTATAATTCATTAAAATTTCCCACTTTAATTAATGAATCAGCACCTTCCTTTTTTTTAAAAAGAAATATTGTATTCACCTTTACAATTACTTACTGTGCGCTCTCGAGAATGTTTTAAATGGCATTTCATAGATAATAGGGCAAGATAGAATATTCCATGAATTTTTCGCGGAGAATTTACTTCACCTGCTTGTAGCGAAACTTCCTGCACGACGAAATAGTGTCTTCCCGTCAATGCACATCTTTCCACATCAAACTATGCCGACTTCCTTCCTTTGTAAATATCTTTAGAAACTTATGGTATTCACCTGCGTAGCTGCGGTTTTTGCAACTAAATCATTAAAGCGCAGAATTTCTTGAATCGGAAAATTACAGGTAATCGAATTATTTTGGTAAAAGGTGTCCCAAAATTAAGTCAAGATTTTAATTTGCCACCATTCGTGCAGTAAAGTAATGGCAACTCTATTTAAAAAAATCATTTGACAGCTGATAGTTTAGAGTTTGTAAAAATGGAGCGATGCACGGTAGAACAACGTGTTTTCATTGATGAACAATATTTCAAAAATAATGAGTCTAAAAATTTGAGAATTGGCTCCCTAGATCGTGTGATTTAACACCATTGGATTTCTTATTATAGGGTTATTTGAAAGGTCTATGCTAATAAGCCCACAAGCACTTGTGTATTGAATGAGAAAATTCAACGCTGCATCAACGAAATTCAGCCACATTTATGCAAAATAGACATGGAAAATTTCGACAAAAAAGTGAGTATGTGCCAGCTATCTGCTGTTTGCCTACCATATTGATAGCGTTATTTTGTCAACCAACCGTTATTTTGTTTTTGTTGCTGTTTGTATGAAGTAATTAACTAGACTGATAAAATCTGATGGGCAGTCTTCGCTCCAAATTTGCAGATTTCTATAAAATTTTCGTCGCAATCCTACAAAGTCTGTCTGACCATTCAGTTCTATTCCAATTCAACAATTAACAAATTTTAATCGTTACAGATATAGGAATATGCTGCGTTTTGTCGGTCTGTCCGTGTCTATGGGAATATGATGATTCAAAAATGCTAGGGATAAGATAGATAAGAATTTAAATTAAGGTACAATCTAGAGTAGTACGTTTGCATCAAAATTAGCTATCTGTATATCTATCGGGATGATTGTGAACGAAATGACATCAATAACACAGCAAGCTAGATGGATGAATTTCTGTATGCCATCTTTATATTAAAGTTGTAAAATACTGTCATATATTATTTGTTTTGAATATTGCTTGTCTTTTTTTGATCTTGTGTCTATCAATATGATGAATAAAAACGAAATTGAAAAGAAATGTATGTGCGCATGTAAGTACTGCTCATTCTTGGATTTGAGCCGGAAACTCTTCACATTTTTGCGCATGCTTCAAAAGACGTTTATTTCAACAACAACAACAAAAAAACCAAAAAAAAAAAATGGTGAGAGGAAAGATGACAAGAGAAGACGATTCTATTTAGAATAGGGCGAATTCAGATTATTCGTTGAATTAGGAGGCGTAATATCTGCTCATCTCTCTGTCTACCACCCCTTAGCGAAGTATAATAATCTAAAAGTACCAATTTAGGGGTCCTAAAATGAATAATAGTCTCGACGCTAAAGTTTTAAACTTGTATTAAAATTTAGTTGCATTTGATCAATAGAAATAAGTATTGTTCTAAAAGGCATGCTAAATTATAATCACTACATCACGAAGATAAATGTAAAAGTTACATATACTTATTGTGATAATATGCGAGAAAACTGAGGGACGAGTACTCCCATTGCTTTAAGTCGATTATTCATAATTTTTTAGTCATTTTACATTTTGCCTATGCTTTTACCTAGTTTTGTTATTTCTCATTTGCAGTAACTTAAACTGCGATACATTAAAACAAAGAAGCAACACTCTCTACAGAGTGATTAGAGATCCGATGGATTGGTGCAATAAGGAAACAAAATCTTAAAAGAATAATAATGTAGATGAAGTACTGTTTCTTTGTACAGCAAAAAAGATTTAGATGTACAGCATTTATATCATCTGTAAGTGAAAGCTTATAAATTCTTATTTTTGTGTTACCTCTATTAGTTAATAATAATCATAATTTTATACCCACACAATAAAATAAAAAATATTAATGGATAAAATAATGAAATGACATTATATTATCACAATCGCACAATCACTAAAATAAAATTAAAGTATTATTGAAAAACGTATAAAATTATAAAAAAGTATTGCATGTATCATATGATTGCAAAGTCACATCAGTTACTTATCTGAAATTTTGCTTTAAAAAAATTGAAATAATTGACATTTTGCATGTTTATTAGCAATATAGCCTCCTAATTGAAGTAATTGATAGAATTAGGAAAAATACGCTTTAAAATTATTTTCTAAATACTTCACCCAACAAAACACTTCAGAATCTTAGGTTCTAGAAGTTATTTGAGATTGTTCATTAATTCTGCAAATAGGAAAACATTAATTATTGGAGGGAAAAAAACTTCGAAACATCAAACGAAAGAATTAGAAACATAAAAAAGAAAGGGATTAAATGGCTCTGACGACACTTTCCATTTCCGGGGAAAGAACGACATCAACGCCTGATGACTGTCGTTTCCTGCAGAGTTGCAAACGATCGGTTGAGCATCAGACGATTTTGGAAATTAATGGCGCCAAATTCCGCTGAGTAAGAAAAAAAAAATCTTTCGTTGCAATTTTTTATTGCCCTAATTGTCAGAAAATGAAACTTATGTGCAAGATGATGCCAGTTATGTTTATCTTATTTTACTATGTCTTTAAATAATTTACAATTCATTTTTTTTTTGGAATGTGTGATCTTGAAGTTTAATTTTAATGGTGCTTCAGATTTTTTTAAATTTTAATTAATAAAGTATGAATAATAAAATTTGTAATAATTCGCTTTGCAAAAGATTTATTTAAAAAATATTTTAAAATGTAGATAGGTTGCTTTCGAATTTTTGTTTCGATCTTATAAACTGGATGAACACATTTTAGTTTTTTAGAAGTATCTGAGGAAATTTGATTATTTTTAATTTAAGAAATTTAATTATAACTAAATTTTGGTGCAAAATGTTTTCAATTTATATGGTTTAGACTTTTATTATTTAATAATTTGTCATGAGAATGTAGAAAATCTAAACAGTTTGTCAAAATGTAGAAATAGGTTGTCATATGTAGAAAATCTAAATAGGTTGCATACAAAAAATCTTATTTGTCTTCCTGGATGTGCAAGAAAGAATATGTACATTCTCTTTTTACACGATCAATTGGATTTTCCTTTTATGTCTTGAAGAATTCTTGCATCAAAATTGTGATGAGAAAATTCCTGTTCTCAATTATCTTTCATAAATATCATTTTTTTAATTTGCTGCATGATAATCAAATAACTATAGTAAGGACAATTTTTACTAGGCTTTATTTTTTAACATGCATTTTATAACAGGAATAAGAAGAATACAGTGTTATAATTTTACAAAATGAAATATAAATTATACAAAACGTTGCCATGAAAAAACAAGTAATGAGATAATAAAACTAAAATGTCTGATATTTATTTCTGTTAGTCGCACGAAACTTGGCAAAATGATCAAATCGATTGTTCTCATTCTTATTTTCTTCTAACATAGCTTCTGTATATGGTGGAACAAGAAATCAATTCAAAAACGCATGCTTATTTGGGGACTATTTTATCACTACCCACTACGCAATCTGGCCGGCGGGAATTTAATATTTTTTCCCCAACTCGAAAGAGCTGCTTCCATTTGTTCTGATAACTTTTCTTGATTTGTTTGTTTCTATATAAAATAAAATATACTGTTAGTTTCAATATCCTGAGACGGGCACTTTTCAATGCTTCTATCTCATTAAGGGATGAAGCGTGGAAAGATGAGCGCATTTACGGAATTAACTTTACTGCTAAATATAAACATCTCCTCCTTTCTTCTTTCCTCTCACCTTTATTTTGTCTAATTAAACCAATCTTAACACATGCGCAAATGCGCGAAGGGTTTTAGAATCTTTTGGCAAACAATAGCGTTGTTCTTGTTAAAATGCCTTAGCGTTTCTTGAAGCTCCGAACATTTAAGTGGAGGAATCAATCCGCACCCCACATGCAGAATCTGACCAGATGTTCCCTTTATTTTTCTACTGTTCCTATTACATATGCAAATAAATTGTATCCACGTTAATATTGAAGCATAGTGCGTTAAGTAATTCCAGTTTCAAAATGTATTTTATTTAAACCTTGCATAAACATCCGTAACGGATTTTTTTTTAATTAAAATAAAACACTTTTTTCTTGGAAATCAAAAATAACATTAACAAAGATGTTTTTACCGAATTGCCGGCTTGCCCCGGAATCAGCAAAACAAGCAAAAAACAAAAATGTTTATTTGAAAGCGTAGAGGCAAATGAAATAAGGTTCTTTTTTTTTTATTCTTTTAATCCAAAATGGAATTGCAGATGGGATTTTTTCAGGATGGAATTTTTTTATATCCAAAACAACACCAACAAAAAAAAGTGCATTCTGTTCACGAAAAAAAGTATTGAAACTAGAATTCATCTAACTTTAACAAATTAAATATAAAATCTTTGGCGGCATAGATATATTCTTGCCCAAACTAATAATTCAATATCTGGACGACATCTGAGCTAGCACTCCCTCTCCAAACTTCCATACCACACCAGTGGGAAGATGTTTGGCCCCGACGGTTTTAACGTCCACCAGGCCCACTTACACAGCGGTTCTTCAGTGGAATCGGGTCTCAGATCTGAAACCCTCTGGTTCCGAAGCCGAGACTTTACCGCCAGGCCACTGTGGCCTTCAGTATTTCAACAGAGATCAAGCTAGCTCGGCATTTATTTTTTACTGGTTACTTCTCAATATTTTTCAACCTATCTACCTCACTTCACATCTATCCCGTGTGTGTGTGTGTGTGAATGTGTGCGTGTGTGTGTGTGTGTGTGTGTGTGTGTGTAAGAGAATGTGTAAAGAATGTAATTTTTTTAGTGAGAAAAAACAAGTAAAAGCGAATGCTTTAACGATGAAAACAAGTTAAAATTAAATGGGGCCAGCGAGAGTGGTCTCCTTGAAATTTTCTCGCATGTTTTTTAATAAATGCCTTTGTGCATTGTTCAACGTATACCATCGGAGAAAGCTACAATTGAGTCTATTAGAGTGCGATCTTCAAAGGTTTTTTTATGCGATAAATATACAAACATTAGAAAACCAAATTTGAATTTTGGACGCCTTTTTTCTGACCTACTCAAATTAAAATTAGATATAGAACTACAATTGAAGCCATAAGATCATAGACTAAATCTATAGTATGAAGTCATTGAATTTTTCAGTTATCGAGTTTACATGCTTATGAAAACAATGATAGACAGATGGCCAACCCCTTCACGGATTTGATTTTCGAAATTTGATGCATATCTAAATTTTAGATATTAAATCTGTGTATCGAATTTAATTAATATATCTCACTCCGTTCTGCCCTTATTTGTGGTAACTTAGATATAGACATCCTCTGATTGAATTGCGTTAAAAATGTTATTAAAATTTACAAATTTGATCTATAGACCATGTACCAAATTTCAATCTCTAAACTGGATGTAATTTCAACCATGTAGCTCAAAGTATTTTTGAGTTATCTTTGTCACAAACAGACACACCAAGGATAAAGTAAAAATTAATCTTGTCTCCATAAGACTCGTATTCATCGCACATGATTTACAAGAAAAGTAAAATTATATTCATATAGGTTTCGAGCACAATGAAAAAGCACATACAACAGAAGGTTCAAGCGATGCAAATATGTGATGATCAAATGAACTGGCCCGTGTTATAAATCTGGGCAAGAACTGCAATCATTCCATTCTTCCATCCAATTCTGTAACATCACAAATTCAACAATAAACGATCAACACTGTAATCCCATGACATTACCTCAAATAGTCGGTAAACAAACAAAAGCATTACGAAATCAGAATCGTCCATTTATCCATTTACGAAATCCATATGGAATTCGCAAATGGCATGAATGGATTCTTACTCCATCTAATAAATCATGTATGGAGAAGATGGTTCAGCCATCAAGAAGTCTGCAGCGTGAAGTTTCCGCTTGGCAAGCCGTGAGGTCACATAAATCGTTTGCAGTCACTATCCACGCTTCCTAAATAGGTCATTGGACCAAAGCCTAGGCATGCCTTTGTGATACCGCAGACAGAACCTTCTTTTGCTCCTTGCACCCTAACAATGATCAGATTGTGTACGTTTAAATGAAGTGAAGGAGTTCTCTTAACGCTCCAAGAATGCCCTACAAGGTAGTTTGATAACAGAAGGTCACAGTTGATGATTAAAATATCAAGGAGGAAATTTTAATGATGGTAACATTTGTATAATAGAATGATAAAAAGAGTTGTTTGAGTTCTACATTAGTTTGGTTTATTTTGTATTATTGTTTAAAAAATAATGAATTATAAAAGTGAAAAGATCGCAGATAATTTAAATTGCAATATTCTGGAATAAATCAATTCTTTATTTTATTTTAATTTTATGTGATGAATATCTCAGGAATTATTAAATGTTTAACCTGAAAATATTGGAAGAAAGCAGAGGATTTTGTTTAAAGTAATAAAAATAAATTATATTACATTTCAATTTGGTTTGATATGGCAAATTACTAAGAAAACAAAAAATATGAAACTGAAAAAAAGAGAGACAGAAAGAGAGAGAAATGCAGACGATCTCATCTTTTATTATTCAAAATAAATTTATGTTCTAATCTGATTTTATGTAGCGAATAAACTAAACTTATGTAGCGATAAATTTTCTAATTGAAAAACGATGAAAAAGGCAGATGAAATCGATTTATTAATATATTACTGAATTATGGAATCTTCTTAATAGTTTATAGTATAAGGAATATAGTTTTATAGTATAAGGAATACAAAAAAAATCGGGATTGTTTGATTTTAAAATTTATTAAAAACATCGGTTATATAATAACCCTAACATGCTGTATATTTGTTAAACGATTTGTTTTCCTTTATAAGAATTTTAAATTTCTATAAACTACCATTTTGTCATTAACTGAAATTTTTTTTAATGAACATAGAATTCATATTTATGAATTCAATTTAAGAATAAAATTTTAACTTACAGGCACGCATGATCCTCCAATTCTTGTAAAAAAGAAGACTAACGATAATATATTGCAAAATGAAATATAGTTGCCTTAAAATAAATTCTATGGTAGCAGCTATACCTGTTGATAGAAAAAGATGACATAAAAAAGCGAACTTGGACGAGCAACGAAAACATTTAAGTAAGATATTTATGAAACAAAATTAAAATATATTATACTATGAATTATGAGTCATAGAAATAAATAAGGTAAACAATTTTATAAAACGAAAAAAAAAAATACAAAAATAACATACATAACAAAGAAATTAATAAAATACAAGGTATACACTAAAGTCCTTCTACACTACGGTTATTACGTCACAGTTTCGGAAATTCAAACAAATGCACGTTTTACACGTTTTGATCTTAACACCACTTTGAAACCTTTCCTCTACCCAGAAATATATAATATCTGCTTCTTTTTTATTGTTGTTCATTTTAAATAAATATTTTAATAATTTTTGAATTGCCCTGATATTGTGCAGCATTAAGAATATCGAGTGACATAGTGGAGATATCGTATAATATCTTGTTATATTGACTAATAATAAAGCAAAAATATATTTAAATACGATTATATTTCATAGAAATAATTTTTTCCAAGATGCGTTTGTAATTTATGTAACTAAGAAATAATACTTAAAATTATTTGCCTTTAAATTTTTTAGTTTCTTAAAATGATACAGCAAATATCGCACAACATGAATAATTTCAAAAGTTTGAATTTAGAAAATCTAGAATTCTAAAGCAGAAATTTTCTGTTTAATTGACTGCGGTTATCATTTTGTAAACTAGAATTAAATACGGTTAAATCCTTTGAAAAATGGATTGAGTGCTTCACTTTAGCTAACCAGGGAACCACATGAATAATGTAATAAAAAATTTTTTTAAATAAGTAACAATCGAAAGAGCATATTTAAACATTTTTTTGACGTATAGATTATTTACCCTCGTCACTCCGTTGCCAAGATATAAGGTTTTAAACTTTGGCGATATTTTAAGAAAAATCGTCAAATTTGGTGAGAAATGAACTTTTGGCGGCATTATTCCAAACTCATAAGCAATATTATCCCGTCCATGCAAAAGATTTACGTACTTGGACTTTGGAACGCAGAACTCTGCTAATAGATATAAATTTCACATCATCTCTCGCTTAGGTACTGAAATTTAAAAGATCGATACAGCATTGTATCGCGAAAAATAACGAGTTTCGTCGGGAGGATTACTACACAGATTGATCTGAATGCACTCGAAACTGAAAATTGGGGGGGGGGGGGATCATCTTTTAAGTTAACTTTCTTTGAAGGATGTAAAGTCAATATGATAAAATAAATAAAGGATGGAATGATTTAACCATAATGACATGGGATTTTACTAAAGGCAATGTGTGAGTGATTCTTAACTCCCAATTCAAGCCTTATCATAATATACAAAGGCTTCTCTTTGCAAAAGAAAATTTTTTGCTGACATCGTCAGGTGACCGAATGGTGAAAAGTCCGACTAAATAAGGGATGACGACGATTTATTTTACAAGAAAAATACAAAACACGATTATCAAAACACAGCACAAAGATGGCATATGCAGTAAAGCAGAAAATCATTACATAACCACAGCAAATTGCAGTTTTAGATTTCGTTAAGCGATCAACATTCTAAGTTGAAAATTCACTTGATGATCTCGCTTTATTTTTTTTCGCATTAATATAGGTTTTCTAAGAGGGTATGTAATTTTCCAGGATAACTGTTGGAATTCGACTGCTAATAGAAATATTATAATTCTTGCATTTTCGAGAACGTTCATTTTTTTTTGTCACCAAGTTACTTGCTGCCCTCAACTTTAAATATATTAGAAAGTGGTTGACGTGAGACAGTTTACATCATGATGTTGCTTGTTTACCATGATGGCAAGCAATATGATTAGGTCAATGATTTGATTCCAACCATATAAGCAAGATAAATGAAAAGTGTTCTTCAGAAATTGGAAACTTCATATGATTCCTTGCCAAATGGAATTTTTAAATTGATGAAGGTATCATACAGCCATAAAAAGTATAAACTTATTTTTCTTGTTCTTAATTTGTGAAAATAACATTTTGGTTACGCTGTTAGCAAATTATAATTTAAAAAATGCTTGATTAGAAGATCTTCCAATTTCTTTTTTTTTCGTTAATATAGATGAAAATACATTAATAAATTTATCTTTTGAATGATAATAAATAATTTTTTCCTTAATTTAATGCTAGTCGACTTTCCAATTATCTGATTCATCGAGAATATTGTTTGTGTTTAATTTCAATTGAATCCCTCCCCTATGTTCATAATCCTTCCCCCAAGAATTAATTGTATGCATAAAATTGAGACATTAAAGTCGTATTATTTTAATAATTTTATATTTGTTGCTATTGTGTGTATGAACTTTCCTAATAGAGTCAAATCCTATGTCATGTAGTATCAGAAAAAAAAATTAACCACCTGGATAATTTGTCTTCTAACTATCTAAATAATAAACAGTACAATTTTTCCTAAATAAATATTATAATTTCTACCACATTTTCCACAATGGTAAAAAACAATACAGCTAATTATTTGATGAAAATTGAAAAGGTTTAATTGTTCTGTAGCAATGAAATGCAAATTTTTTAAAATAAAAAATGCCAAAATTCTGAAAAGAATTATATTACATTTTAATTGATGTCATTAAAATAAAAATAATAATATAAAATGCTGTAAGAAATTATTATTTTCTAATGTTATCTCGAACCTAACTCATAAAATTCGTCAAAATCTTGGATTAATTATTTAAAATTTCCAAACTAAATAAATAAAACAGCTGTAATGCACACTTTCTCACCTTCCAAATTCAATAATTTTGAGTTCAGGAATCTGACTTATATAGGAGAAATTCACACGCTTACACATACACGCACTCGTATACAAACGGTGTTCGCGAGACTGTGGTGTCAGGAATCATTGAGAGGATAAATCTGTTTTATACGAGGCTAATATAATTGTTCCATGCAGTGAATTTCACATATTTAATACAAATACAAAGCATTTTCTGTTATCTATTACAAGAGCTCACTTATATTATTATAAATGTTATTAAAGTTTTCTTAAATGAATTCTATTAAAGAACAGAACATATCTGTCTGTAAAATTTTTCTTATAAATAAATAAATTGACGATTTAGATGAGTATAAAATGGAGGAATAAATTAACCGTTCTAGATTCTTAATAAAATATTTATAATATTGAAAAGGTCACATTCATCTTGTTGTATAACTTCGTTTAGATAAGCACTGAGGCATGTATCCTTCTTTTCTTTAGTGCTTCAACGGAAGTCTTAAGAAAGGATTCTTTAAATAATTAAAATGAAACATTTTGTTGTTTCTTGTCATTTTTTCTATCATAATAAAAGTCATTAACTCTTAAAAATGTTACGAATTGAAAGAGTTTTATAAAGTCACGAAGGACAAATCTTTATTATTTCGAAAAATGTCTTCTTTTGAGTGTAAATTATTAAATAAGTCATAGATAGTTATAAAATTTCAATTCAGATTATAATTTAAGATTAGAAAATTTTAAAATGTTTTACAAAAAACAAATTTCTACAAGCTCTAAATAACATTTAATGCTAAAAATACATAAATTATATATGTTATTAAATATTTAATGATGAAATAATAATTATTAATAGTAGTTTGCAATAAATTTTATATTTTGCATGGTAATTATCTTTCTTTATCATTCATCATTGCCATATAATTTATATTCATCACTTAATATAAAATATATAAAATCACTTAATATAAAAATTGATGTGACATTTAATTTCATTCCTATAAATGGCAAGGTTTTTTTTTTCACGAAAAAAACTGTAGTTAATTTGAAGCAACCTTCTTTGGCGAATAGAATGAATTCGCTCTGAGTAAATGGAATCTCATTTATAATCAAAAATTTAAATTCATCCTAACACAAGTACAATAAAGAGAAAATTGAAATCTAATTATTTAGCAGAAACAAAAAAAATTAAAGCATTGCCAATTATTAAAAAAGTGATAAAAACAAAATATACTTTGTTAATTTCGCAGACGATATCTTTTCTTCTTTCATAGTTTCATATTTATTTTAATTGTTAAGTAGTTTAATCCTTCTTTTATTAAGTATTTTATATAGCGTAGAAAATTTACTGTTTATAAATATTATTAGCATATCCAATGAAAACATTTACTATTTGAGTTGATTGATCATATTATAAAGATATATTCTTAAGAGAATAAAGGCATTTACCAATTTTTCTAATTAATTTTGCAGATTTATATTACTGTTTAAACGTATTTGAAAATTTATTATTATTATTATTTATTATTTTCCGTTTATTTTTTATTATTAAATACCGCACATTACTGTCTAAAAATGATATAAATATGTTGAATATAATTGTAAATTTTTCACGTCTTTTTATATATTGTTGCATAATAGACTATTAAATGCATTGTATGACATTGTATAGTCCTGTTTTGATCAATGCATATGAAGTCGTGTTTAGGGTGAAAAATTGCTAATTTATTTAACTACTATTTTAATTTATCTAACTACAAGGAAAATAAAAAATATATATATAATCAGGGAAATAGTCTCCTCGAAATCTGTTTGTATACTCGAATATACAGAATGTCTCAAAACCTTGACTGCGGCTTTTATTCCTTAAATATTGATCGTAGACATATACTGTAAATTAAAAAGTTGTGTAAAAAAGGTGCAAAATGTTATGAAATCGATTAAAATTTTCTGGGGATTAAACTTCAAAAAATACAAAATTTAAATTTTTATACGGACCCGTACAAAAAAATTTCCAGTGAGTAAAATGTGCCCCATCCTCTAATAAGGTCATGTACAAAATTTCAGATTTTTATCCTGAAACTCACAAAGATATGTTAAAACAAAGTTGGTGAAAGGTCAATCACAAGTTAAAATGCAAAAATTTACAGCTTCAGTGCAGATGACGCGACTCAGGAATGCATCATTAGGAAATAAAATATGCTTCATATATTTAATTTTAAATACAAATTTTAAAATCTATGCTTGCTGAAAAATATTTTAAAATTTTATATCATGAATTACGGAATATAACTTAAAAATAGCACAGTCAGTGAACTTGTAAAAAAAAATTATGTAATCTTTCGTTTAAGTTATTACTTCTATAAATTTTTAATACTTTTGAACCAATAAATAGCAAAATTATTATTTATTTATTCAATCATTACTTTCTTTGTTAATTTGTGTACGACCTCTAAAACACGAACATCCGACATGATTTTTCCTCTTTGCAATTTCCTCATCGAAAAGTGGTTTGATTTATGTAGTTTCATATCTTGGAGACTTTTTGTGATAAATTGCTGAAATTTTGTACATGACCTTATTAAAGAATGGGGCACATTTTACTCACTGGGGATTTTTTTACGAGGTCCGTATAAAAATTGAAATTTTGTATTTTTTTGAAGTTTAATCCCTTGAAATTTTTAATCGATTTCATAATATTTTACACCTTTTTTTATGCAATTTTGTAATTTACAGTATATGTCTACGATCAATATTTAAGGAATAAAAGCCGCAGTCAAGGTTTTTGAGACAACCTGTATATGTTACCATCCTTAACCGCAAAAAAAAAATTGTGGACTTTGGGCAATGTGAATATCCTAAGTATTCAAATTTTTAAAAGATTCTTGCGCAGAAGAATTTTTTTGCATAGAAGAAAATGTTTGTTGAGAGTTTATTTTTTGACCGATTGAAATCAAAATTTAGCTCAAAACTCCAGTTTTTGTAACAAGAACACGTATCAAATTTCATTATCTGAATCATAACGTTTTTGAATTTATATATGTAGGACTCAGGAATCACTACTATTTAGAATCACGCATATTTAATTACATTTAGGACGAACAATTACATTAACATAAAAGAAATGAACATTAAATAGATTTCGTCGAATACGTCGCAGGATTAATTCACATGTGCCATCTCGTCTTTCGTTCAGAGACCCGTCTCGTCTCACGCGTCTTGACTTTCGTTCAGACGCATCTCGTCTCGTCTGCACTCCGTCTAACAAGCATCAACGCCTGTTGGCCAGCAGATGGCGCTCGTTATCAGGCGTTCGTCACTACATATATGAGGACCTACACATGGTCAACCTATTGACGAATTTGTCCGATATCCGACACGGATTTATAATTTAAGTTATAAAAACTGAATACCAAATTTCATTTATCCAAACTATTGGAGTTTTCAATTATCACATTTATACGCTTTCAAAAGTACACACTGGCAGAAGATCAGCCCAATGACAGATTTAATTCAAAATCGGACATCAATTTGTATTTAAATAATAAATCTGTGCACAAATTTATCCAACTAGCTCCTTAACTTTTTCTTGTTCTTATGTTACTAGTACTTGGACAATCAGAAAGACGAACCTCTTGTAAATTGATTCTGTTCAAGATCTGGTAGAAATCTACTAATTTAGTACTGACTAAATACATACTAACCATCATATATTTAGACAGTTAACAGGAACCTCCTGTT